>VXAC01001560.1:1171227-1262109 GCA_013399225.1 Rhipidura dahli
AGTAATACCCCCATGGGCTGGCCCATGTTCTAAAGTTGAAGGAACCGCGAGAGGGTTTTATGGAAAAAAAGAGACTTTACATTACTGCAGATTGGTTTTTGCTGCAGGAGGTGGCAGTTTGGAAAACCACGTAAAGCAGGAAGAAACCCTTTTCTTTTCCTTTCTTGAGAACTGCACATGGATTGAGGGAGAGGAGAAGGAGGGGGAGGGAGAGGAGGAGAAGTTCTGGCTGTGTGTGTTCTGATTGTTTTTTTTTTCCCTTCCTTTTTTTTTCTCTTAGGTCTGTTAATAAACTTTATCATAGCATATAAATTGTGTGCCTGCTTTGCTGTCTCCTAATGGTTTATCTCACTGAAAAGTAATCAGGGAACAGTGCATATTTTGACCATAAAACCACTACACCTCCCCTTAGCCCTTTCCAGTAAAATGAGTATCATGAAGAGGCTGAGCTTTCCCAAAGAAAGGGATGGTTCACTTCAAAATGTCATTTTAACTTTTGCAGTGGTATAACAATAATGACCGAGGTCACTTTTTAATCTTCCTGCTGCTGATCCATGCATTGATAGGAGTGAGATACCGTGAAGTGTTTTGGGTACACTCAAGTTCTCTCTAGTTTTCTTAACTGCAGGAGAACTATTTTCAGTCCCAGGGCTCAGCCACTCAGTGCTGCATGGTGCTAACTCCACACCCTGAAGTCATTAAAAACTTTGAGGATCTAGTTTGGGGATTGTCTGCACATCAGGTCAATGGCCCCTGTTGGTATTTAATTTGTACTGATCACTCAATCATGTAAAGCTGTATATTAATTAGGCAAATAACTGAAACATATTGAGAGAAGATTTAAGCTTGCAAAGCTGACAAAGATTACTGATGTACCAAGCAAAAGAACACATTTCAATGGGATCATTAATTGTATGAACAATTTATTTTTAAACTATTGATTTTTTTAATCCGTAATTGAAAAAATAAGTCAAATGCAAGAACAGAGAAAGTTCTTTACTCCTGTACTGCCACAAACAGCAGTTCCTGAAGCCAGAAGTGCCATACCAAATTAGTAATAAAATATTTCTTGCAATTGCTCCTTAATTTATGAAAAGGTTTTTGATACTTTGGAGCTTTTTTCCTTTAAATTTTGAAATTAGAATAGTACATTACAATGAGAGGTTTTTATTTAAAAAATTATAATAAATATGTAGTCTTCACATTCATGATGAAAAGCTTGAAAATATCACATGAAAAAGGAGTAAAAAGAAGTTACCAAAAAACCGTATTATTTTCACTGCGAGATACTACATATACTTGAGAGGTATTTTATATTTTTAAAGGAAGTATATAAAAGAGAGTTTGGGTGCCTTTTCATTGCTTACAAACTTTCAAGCTTGTAAACACTGTATAGTTATTATTCCACTTACTCTACAGGTGGAGAAAAAAGAAGCATAAAATGATTTGAGACCCAGGGTACAGAAATGTTCAACAGCTTTGATTTCTTCCACTTTGTGTAACCAAAATGAGCTACTCTGGACTGCATTTTGAGATTTGGAAAATAATTGCTCTCATTGATGTTTTTGCAGGTTTCTCAATACAGAAAAATAAAATGTTATCAGCATTTGTTTTGTTTTGTTTTTTGTTTTTTGGTTTTTTTTTTAAGAAGTCCACAACTTGGGAATTGACTCCATATGTCATCCCGGAAATCCCTAAATTGTTGAAGTATGCTGCAGACACGTTTAAGCTCTTCTCTTTTGAAGAAATTTGCTGATTTTATGTGCTACACCTTCCAAAAGACATTATGTTAAGAATTCTCACATTATTGGAAGACCAGGCATCACTTTATCCTGCAAGTGATCTCAGGGATTACAGTAAGAATTGTAAAGGATAAGAGACAATACTTGACTTGAGTAAAAGAAGAAAAATCTGGTCAAACTTAAACATGACATTTTCAGGGAATTTACAAGTCTCAGAAGGATTACTGAGTTAAATAATGCTTTATTTGAAAAATTTCTGTTCTATTCTATGCAAGAAAACATGTGTTACACCCCAGCAATGGAGTTGTACTAACATAAAAATTTCACCATTAACAATCCTCAGCTGTGTTTTAAGCCCATTTGGGGTTTTCTTAGTCCAAGTTGATATTTTGCAGTTTTAAATTAACACATTGTGTAAGGCTGTCACTTCTTTTTTTTCTACCAGCAGGTAGACACAAAGTTGATTGCCTAATTAAACAGTAATGCTACAAGAAACAAATTAGCACCAAACCTCTTAAGAAGAAAATTGCATAAAGGCATAAATAATCAGTTAATAAAATCATAGAAGTCAAATGAATCAGCTTACAAAAAAGTGATGCATTTCAGCGTGATGTCATCCCAAAGATACACCCTTTCAAAGAAGGCTTTTATTTGTACTGCTAACGTTTACATTCTGTTTTTAAATTGCTATGAAACAAATGAGGATTTATCATTTAAAATAAATTATTTATTTCCTTTTGCCATCACCAAAATGCTGTACATCTGATGAGTTCCTTTAGTTCATGGTCTAATTTTATTTTTACTGGAGGGAAAAAGACCCCAAAATCTTAATGTATTTTGTTTCTAAACATCAGTTTCTATCATAGCCAGGAGATATTTATTGCAGCTAGTCAAGCCTGAGGAAGATTTTCCTATTGATTACTGGATTTTACCCAGTATAATATTTTACCACTAATTCTTATTTTGATAATAAGGTCAAATTGGAGGCAAAATATTCCTTGGATGGAAAAAGACAATGAAATAAGACATGATCTGTCCAAGAAATGGCATATAACAGGTACTTTTCCTCAAATGTACACTTCTACAGCTTCCAAATGTATTTTTCAAGAATTATAAATAAATAAATTTATTACTTAAAGTAGCACTTATCAGTTTTAATTTATTTGAATACATCTTTCTTCATTCACAGAAATCTAGGTATGAAAAACTGAACTTCGGAAGATCAGGCTTAAGAGAATCAACATTCAGCAGGTTGTGCAATCTGTCCAGATCTCTTTAGATAACTTGGTCTTTCCAATGCTGTGTTTGAGGCAAGGCTGAGCATCATGAGTTCAGAATGACTAAAATCAAGACAAGAACAAAAGGCTTGAGCAAATTAAGGTAAATTTTCTTGTTGAAATTACAGTTTAGAGGCAGGCATTTATGTGCTAATGCACTGTAGAATTAAATCCTCTGTGTATTTCTGCTATGTATATACTGAGAAAATAATTACCAGATTTTTTTCAGGAATGACTGAATATCATTAACTCTTCAGGTGACTATATTATGTCAGAAACTTTGCCACATATAAAATAGTTTTTTTTATCTAGCTTTCAGTTTCCTTCATAAAAACTTTAACTATACTGTGACAGAAATAGAAATTAGAACTATGTCATTGGCAGCATCTCTTCTTTCTCTTTCATTAAGGACTTTAAAATTGCTGTCTTCATAGAAAGTAGAAGGGAACTTAAACCACTTGGAAAATATTTTTATATCCTTTTAATTGTGGGCTGAAGAGTGTGACAGAAGCCAGAGGAAATTTCATTGAACATAAACAGGTTGGAATCTTTTGGAGTTGATAACAAGAAGGAAATAAAAATTTTTACTACACAGCTTTCAATGGATGATGTTTGGCTTTGCTGAACACAGCAGCACAAAAGCTGGTAAATAGATGTAAATAAATGTTCATCCTAAATTTCATTTATCTCTAGACAAGGTAGCATCTACAAATAGAAGTATTCTTAGCTGCAGATGAAGATACCCTGTCAAAACTGAAAATAGTTTATACAGTATACATTATTATATTTTAAGATATTCCTAATTCTTTTAAAAGATAACCACTGAAACCACAGATTCTTTTCACTGAGATTATGTAATAACAAATAATTTGGAAGCATTTTGGTGTTTCCTTGGTCTGAGGCATGAATAGTCACAAAGAAAAATATATCCTTTTAAACAAGATATTAATTTTAAGAGGTGTTACATGATTGACTATTCATAAACTTTCTATCCTACTGTGTGGCAAACAGCAGTACTTAATTTTTCACCATAGTTAATTCATCAGTATGAATAATTATGCATAATATGTAGTAAACCAACACATTTACTCCAGAACCTTCTTTGTTATGTATTGTATTTCCTTATTTTATAATGTTATTACTGCAAAAGTTTCAAGAATTCTGCTCTTGAACTATGCTGGGGTTGGGTTTGTGATCTTCTTGCTTTGCATGCTGCCCTACATCTGACAGTCATTTGTAAGCAATTGAGAAATTTATTCTGCACAAACTCCAGTAAGTCTTGCTGCTATCTCTGCAGATGCATGGAAACTGCTCTCCTACTCACTCTTGAAAAAGTAAAGCTTCTCTTTTTGTATTTTGACTCATCAGTGTGATGTTACCACCATGGTAGCACTGAATATAAATATGAACAGATTGACTAAGAATATTTTTATAATTTCAAAATGTAGACTTTAATAATTTTAGATGTTCTTTCTTTCATCCCCCAAGTTCAACAGACTTGAGATTCTGTACCCTGTAAATATTGCATTCACTTCTGTAATCTGCCTGCAGTTAATATGTGTTAATTCTTATTTCTCTTTTCATATCTAAGTAATCTGTTGATAATTTTAAAGAAGAAATTTAGGTTGTTTTAGGGCATTCTTAAATTACCACATGGATCTAATTATACAATACCTAATACCATATTTATTTCAAATTGAATATACACTGTTCAACTTTGAATAGCAGGGTAATTAGGGGAAAAGAAAGAATGGCCATCCAAAATAAAAATGTAAATCAGAATTCAAATTTGGGGCACAAACACCTGTAGTTTCTTCAGACTTTATGATCTCTTTTTTTGTTAGGTAATTCAGTGTCCAGTTTTGGATGCTGTAGTCCCAGTTTTGGAAATGAGGGATCAAAGAAGATATTTAGTAATGCAGAGGTCTTTCTAAAGTTAATTCCTTTAAGTGACACAGAAAAAAAAAAAATGGTATTCCTTCAGAGGATGATAAAAATTCCTTAAGAGACATTGAGAAGAAAAAAAAAATTACTGCTACTGGCTGAGAAAGAGCTGAATTCAAAACTTTGGAAATTACAATTAATTGGGAAGAGATCTTAGTGGCATTTTTAAAGCTTTCTTTCTAAACGTCTGGCGTCACCTTTCTGAATGGCAGTGTGATGTAAGTTACACTTAGCTCACACTTTTGGGGGTGGTAACTGCATCAGCTGGGTCCTTCCTCTGGAACAAAGAATAATACTTCCAAAAATGCCATTCCATGCAAGGAGCCATTAGAATGGCCACCAGCTCTTCCCAAGCCTTTGCATTCAATGCTGGTAACATTTAGAAGTTTTCTGAGTATCAGGCAGATTCTATTTCTTTCACACAGCCTTTTTTCAGCAGAAACCCATCTGTATTTTTGTGGTAGCTACCTCTGAGGTGAAGTAGTGGTGAAGACTAGACTCTGGTAGTTTTAAAAGTATTTTATGACTTCCAGGCTCCACCCTAATCTAGCCTTTGAGCTGTATTCTATCTGGGAGGCATAAAACCCCCTTATGTTCACTGGGTCGCTGCAGTATCTTAGCTATACAAAGTGTGCAGCTTTCATCCTGGGGTGAACATAGCCAAGCCCGGTTGAGAAAAAAGTGTCTTTTTTAACAGAGCAGTGGCTGTCCTTAAATTCATTATTCTTTACACTTGGTGTTAAAAATACTAGAAATGTAAGGTATGTCCATAAAAAAAAAAAAAAAAAAAAGGAGTTTAAATGAAAACTTTGAGAATAACTAGCTATCAAAAATAGAGACTAGAGGTTTGAGAGGAATTTCAATTTTTTTTTTTCTTCATTACCACTGCATGCCATGACCTTTGAGAAATGCTGATTTTTGCTCCCTGGGCAGTGCAGTCAGAGCTTCTTTTTACAATGAATGCAACATGACTGTAACCAGTCTCTAATTCCAGTTTTTAGACATTTATTGAGGGAGGGGAAAAAAGTAAGAAAGAAAGGAGGTGGCAAATGTACTAGGAGGCAGAGGAGAGAAATTGTGCATGTATGTGTGTGGGAGAGCAGAATGAGTTCAGAAGAAAAAAGTCAGCTTTAAATCCCCTTTCTGCCTTAGCCCAGATGTCTTTGCATCATCAGATTTTGGTGCAGCATCCAACATCAAGACTTATTTTCTGCTGGAAAGCTCATTTGCAGGAGTCATTTAAGAATGAACTTCTTTTGGTAGAAACTATGTAACAGTAAAATGAATCAGAAATTGCTATTCCTGCAGGTAGTAGTTAGATTCAGGAAACGGAAAAAAAGAGAGTAGGATTTGAAACAATAAACAGATTTTTTAAAAAAGAGAGAAAATAGGGGGAAAAAAGAAGAGAGAAGGCTGACAAAGTGATTGAAAATATGGAACAGTGTATATAAATATGGTATAGCAATATATCCAATTTATCAGAAAAATCCTACCTGACCCATTTCTCTTTCTCCTGTCATTCATTTGACATCAGAAAATATTGAGGGGCAGATGTATTTCTAAAAAAAAATCCCTAAGGTTTTATTATTGAAAAGCATTTGACTCTTATGATTGGTAAATGATATTTTTTGAGATTATAAATTACTGCATCACTGTTACCCCTCCTAAGAGCTGCAGAATAAGCACAGTGTGCATAAACAACCTAGCAAAAACACCCATGAGATTTATGTTCATAAAACAATTTTACTCTGTTGCAGTATATTTACATTTAAAAGATGCAGTTTAATTAATAATTGTGGCAAGGAACTGAGGAAAATAAAGCAGGTGACTGCTGACTGTGTTTTAGGTGCATTAATTCTGAAATAAGCCTGATTTAAAAAAAAAAAAACAAAAAAAAAAAAAAAAAGTGCTTTATCCTGCCTGGAAAAATAAATTAAATCATTCATCATTTTTAGTCCTCAGTTATGAAAAAGATGACTTCATTCCAAAAAAATAAGGGTAGAATTGGCAGATAAAAAAATTATCTTTCAGGAGAGGCAGCCTTCTAAATTAGATTGCCCCTTTATGAGTAAGCAGAAAAGATTACTATGAGACTAAGCAGATCTAACAGAAAAAGGCCTTGAAAAACACACCTTTACTGCAGGAAAAATCTCAAAGACAGACGGTAAAGACTTCTACTTAAGAGTTTCACATTCTAGAATTCAAGAGTCTGGTTGTGGAGTCCTATTACATAGAAACAAATGCAAGTGAGAAAATATCAAACCAGGCAGCAAAAGGAAAACATCTTACATGGATGTTTCCAAAGATTTTAAAGAAAACAAAGTATAAAATTTTAGTACTGCAAGAACTATCAGCTCTGGGGATTTTGATAAGACTTGAAAACAAATGGATCTGACCCTAAAATCGTTTTTTAAGAACATTAAACTGAGAAAAGCACAGAAGCATGCTACCATCTATTTCCTACTTACATGGGACTAAAACAGGACTTAGACCCATGAATTCCCAGGGTTAGCACAAAGTTTGCTCAAAAGTTTTTAACCATCTAGAAAAAAATGAAGCCACAGCAAATGGTGGGCTTGCTGGTAGCAATGTTGTACTGGAGCTCATTTGTTAAGCTACAATTTATTTTTAAGAAGACATGGAGAAGAGACACAGAAAAGAAAGGCAAAACACTGGATGCTTTCCATTTCTCTAAGTTAAGATCCAAATGTAACATCAAGATGATGCTAATATTATACAAGCTTGCTGCACTGCACCAAACTCACAGAACATACTGCACTACTTAAAACACTGCCACACTCTCTACAAGCAGGCTGACATAAAAAAGCCTCCTAAGTTATTTCTAGCATTAAGCTGTTCTTCAGTCAAAGAAGGCATTCATTTAATCATCTTAAAAGGGTGTAATATTTTGCTGTGTTATCCATTCATTGTTATATATACAACATTACGTGATCTGCGGAACAAAAATCCACAACAATTGTGGTTTTCCACTGCACAGAAGCTTCCTTTTGTGAGGAAAAAGACAGTGTTTCTTCACCTGCATCATTGACATCAGGCCCACAAGGACTTTCTATTATAGAGGATCACATGGTTTTACAAGACGTAGGATCAGTTGGGCAATAAATAGGATAAATGTAATGTTAAACTGGAGGAACAAAAGAAAAAAATATGTTAAAATACTTATATATTTATCAACCTTTGTGCAGTTAAAACAGAGAAATCTGATTAATTCTACAAGAGCATAAGTAACAGAACTCACAGAGAAGCCTCTTCATAGAAGAAACACATAATATTTGCCTCCCCCACCAGCACAAATTTTATAAACCATGGTAATCCCAGCATCTAATATTCAAATCCCAATCCAACAAACTGGCAGAGGATGTAGGATATCAAGAAAGGTCTATTCCCATGCAACATACACACCCTACACCGCTTTTATCTACCCATTTATCCTTAGTTTATATTGTCATGGCATTCTCCATATCCCTAATATGGGACAAACATATCTCATTAGGTAGATTTTACATGTTAACTGGCTAATGAACACCACTAGAAAATCGTGAGACTTTGCTTAGACAAACATCTACCCACTGGGCACAAATATACATATCTGAGCATTGGCAAACTTTCTTTCAGAGTACTGAAATGTTGGAGCTGTTTCTTACAAGGCTTCAGCTAGGCGAGTGTGGCCTTGTTTTAAAACAGAAGAGCATCACCCAAAGGATGCAAGGCAAGCTGTACAAGCTGGCTGCATGGCCAGAGACCATATCCTGGCTCACTGTATTTACCAGTAAAGTCATAAGAAGTTCAGCCTACAAAGAGGCTGAGAAGTCACTTGTTTTATGAAGAGAGTAGGAGATTTTGACATGGAGACAGTATCTAATACTTTTGCGATGGCAAGTAGCCAGTCAGTTAGAAGTACCAAGATAATTTGAGCTGTTGACCTGTGGTCTGTGCTGCAGAAAAGGAGTGAAAAAATTCCCAGGGTCTGTGCCTCTCAAAGCTGGGATTCTCAGCTTGTGCACTCTGAGTCTTTATAGGGACATATTTTCTCATAATGTTCTACTCAGAGCAACCCTGAAAGATTTTTTTTTTTTTTCAAATAAACGCCCTCCAGTTTCCTCTTTTCCTTACTAACAACCAAGACTCTGTCAAGAATCACAGACACCCTCAGGAAAGGTAATGCAGACCACAGCAGATCTGCTCGAGGCGATGTTTTTTCCACAGACTATCATAAATCTCCATTTTAAGATTTAAAACTGATGACAGATGCCAGACCAGATCGCTCTCCCTCAGGTGCACTGGGGTAAGTGCCAGGGTCAGACAATTTTGTGCTAGAAGCTGGACAAGGAGCATGACCTAATTCTAGCACATGAACACTGCTCATGCCAAAAGTACCTCCAGTGGTGTTACTAGCAGTGTCCCATATGGCCTATTTCTGCTCTCATTTTGATACCAAAACACTGCTCTTTACTTATACCCCACCATCACTCCAGCGGTTTCACCGGTTCTGTGACTTCTACCAGACATATCTCTGCCAGGAAATGTAAACATCAAATAAAATGGAATAACCTGCAGAGCACTAATGGCATTATTATATATAAGCCAAATTTGTTGCTAGTGATTTTCCATAACTAAAGAAAATAAATGCCTTTCCTCTTTTGACAGTACACTGAATTTACTCCTTATAAACCCTTGACAAAAAGTATACATGGACACTGGAAGTATTTCCCAGACTTTTCCATGACAATGAACTTGCACTTAAAAGCCTCCTAGGGTTTTAAATGCAAGTACTTCTAACTTAGGGAAAGAGGAGACCTGAAGATACAGTAGAACAGTGAAAAAGAATAGGGGGATTACAAATCAGAGAAATGTAAGACATGTAAGATATAAAAGTAAGGGTGAAGGAAAGAAAGGTGAAAAAAATGAGTACCCTGTGCTGGAGTTGTACTGAGGTATCTGCAAGTCTTAAATACTTGTCACTCAGTTAGGAGAGAAGAGGAGAAATAAGTCAAAAATATATTATGTATCTACAGGAAGTGTATTTTTATATTTAAAACCATCTGTCTTACAAAAGTTCAGGTCGCATCATTGAGTTAGATAATTATAAGCCCTTCCAAAGACCCAGTTTTAGTAGAAAATGCTAACTTGATATGAGTTCCTGGCCTGAAATAGCTGCAGGCTTTGCTAATGCATGACAGAGGCAAAATGGATGTGGTCAAAAATCCTTCCAGCTTCAGAAATTCCTGCTCCCTAAGGGAAGGTAGAGCTGCAGTTCTGAGATGGCTCCCAGTCACCAGGACCCCGATAGCCACAGGATCCATGATTCAGAGCACAGTGACAGAGTGAACAGCCTCCCCTCAATGGTTTGGGTACTGAGGTTTATTTAACAACCAGTGAGACAGGAGGTTTACTCTGCTTGATTGTGAGGCACTCACACTTCCACTGCCCCCACTGCTATGGCTACTAGGCCTTGCCATCCATTTCCAGCAGGAATATTGCTGATGGCTCAGGACAATCAGTCAGAAAGTCAAGTTAGTTCCTATCATGTCATTGCTCACCTTGTCCCATGTTGGTTGCTGCAAGACAAAGTTCCTGGATGTTGCCTGGAATCCATCTCCAGTTGGGTCTTTGTGAGATCTTTGGTCGCCAGGACCAATTCCACTACCTTTCTTCAAACCAAGTTCTTCCCTTTCATTTTTCCAGGCTCTCTTATTGTTTTTCAGAGACTTTTTTCTCATCAGAAACCCTTCTTATTAACATCAGCTCTTCTGTCCAGCACTCCAAGCCCTGAGTTTTCCCGATCTTAACTGTCTACGTGCAGAAGTATGTGATCAGACCCCAAGTCATTGTTTCCAACTCATGTTTCTCTTAGTTGAAGAACTGAGGACAAGACACTTTTGTTTAGTCCAGCTGTTACCAAAGTTTACAAGCAACTTACACTGGTTGCAGCCAGCAAGTAGGAGGTTTCTGCTCAAGAGTTCAGTGGCTCAACTTGGGACACTCACCCACACACATGAGGGCACCCAATTATCTGCCCCCTCATGGCATTCACAGTTCAATCAATTTTTTCATCTATGACAGTTATTCCACCTCATACCAGGCAATGCCACCTAAATTCTAGAAACACTGTATTTTATAGCTGGAATACACACCTGAGAGAGTGCAAGTGCTGCTCCAAAGTTTGATATTAATGACATTAGATGAACATTTCTCAGCTCAGTCAGGGACCACAGTAGTTCGTTCTCATATGGTAGTAAGCTTGCTTTACATGGGGATAGTAAGTCAGAAAGCAGAGAAGCTTCCCTGCTCCTTGCTGAGCCATGCTGTCCTGGGTTACAATAGATGTATTTAAGTATTCTATTACCACCAGCTGTGGGCCATTAGCTGTTATCGCCTGCTAAGGACCCACCCCTGATAACAGACAATGGGCCATCAAGAAACCACCACATGACCCATGGCCTTATCTCATCCTATTGTGAGATGCTCCACCCAGGAGGGGGGAGCTGGGCATTCCCACCTGGATATAAGCTGCCCTTAGAACTGCCTGGCCTCAGCCCTGTCTGCTGGGTGACCAGAGGACAAGAGCCACCACGGACCTTCAGCTGGAGACCAGACCTTCCATTGGATCATCACTTCAACTGGACCACTTCATTTGGACTGCTGCAACCACCCTAATAGAGTGTCAGGTTGTAACTGAATTTGCCAGTGCTTTTTCATTATATTATTTCACTTATTTCTAATTTCTCCTATTAATTTTAATCCTGACCTGTGATCTCCCACTAGTTTGTTTTCAAACCAATACACATGCCTACCAAGTGGTACTGGGAAATTTCCTAGGAGCTGGAAGGTTTGGCTCACTAGGAAACTGAACCAATATTTGCTACTTGCTGCCTGAGCAGCTCAGTGGGTTGGGATCAGATAAGCAGTGCTTCAGGGGGTGAAGGAGAGGAAGATTTGGGTTCAAATGGTGCTTAAGTACAAGCCATTTGATCACATCAAGAAATAATAGAGCCTTTACCTTCACAGAAGTCAGACTGCAGGTGCCAAAGAAATTCTGTAGTCCAAGAGAGCAGAACTCATACTGCCCTTCCTAAGTTAGGGAGGAGATGAACAGCAGTTTCCACATCACGACTTTGTGCAGTGCTTCTGAATTCTGTGTGAGACACATTTAGATTCTGAGAAAATCCTTTTGGGTCCAGCCTTTTCTGTTTCAGTCAGATTCCTGGAATGTGCTTGCCACTATCATTAAAAAGTCTCAGCCTCAAAGCTGATGACTGATGTGATCAAACAAGGCATCCATATGACTTGCCAGATATAATACTGTTATACATTCCTTGCTCTTACACAGATGCCAGCACAAGTTTCTCCTTTGCAATGACATGGGAGAGCCATGCAGCAGAAATCACTTTACAGAGGCTAAGGCAGCAACAGGAGTTGGTACCTATTACGATACAGTGATGCATAGTGCAACAGGGCAAGATACAGGGAGTATACATGATTCAAAAGGATCTTGAAATATAGGGATTTCTGTTTGGAAATAAAGGCTAAAAAGAAAATCTTACAGCTTCTCATATTCTTCTTTCAAAAGAGTCTGAAATGTTACAATAATGCCGTCGTATCCATTGCCAACCTCGCACAAGCATTGGGCTCAGAGAGAAAATAATTAATGACCAATCTTTTTCCAAAGCAAGGCAACCCTGACAGGGTACACAGAACTTGTCAGGTCTTCTCATGGAGGCCAGTCATTTAAACATCCTCCTACTTGTAAAATGGGTGGTGAGGTCAGCAAGCACTATCAATCTTCTCAGAGAACAATGGGCATTAATGGGATGCTTACGCTTGATTGTGAAGCTCAAAGTCTACACAAATATGTCCAGTCTCAAGGTGCTCTGACAAGGAGCCAAAAATACACCAGACATTTTTGAATGTGAACTGGTGTCATGAAATGTTCCATCAAGGGTAATGACATACTCTTTTAAGGTACCAAGGCAAACCGAACAAGTTAAATTTCTCTTGGTTTTCAAAATTTTTGTTGCTTGAAATGACAGAGAGCAACACAGGCCTCAGATTCCACTGCAATCATCCACTTTCAAGGCAGACAGGTAGAGGACTAAAAGCCAATGCCACATATATGTTACAGAGCATTAGTGCATACCTTCCATACACAGTTCAGACTGTAGTGTTGCTTCATCTCCAATGCTTAAGGCATCACATGAATTTTGACTAAATTATCAATGTTTTGGGAGTGCAGCTGAAATAATAAATTTGTTACAGCACTAAAGTTTTGCGCATTTTTTCTATATTTTAAAAAGAAAGGGGAGGAATTGGAAAGTTAAAGATTTTCTGACTGCAAATTATCCTAAATATGAAACTGAAAATGCAATGCAAATATTTATTATTACCCCCTCTACACATATATGTCATCTTCTTTTTATAGCTTTTTAGAATGGCAGCCTCTGTGTTCTACCTCAGCAAATTCTTTTCAAAGGCACTGGAGAGTGGATCCACTCTGAAGCTGCAGGCAGCTGTGAGGATTTCCCATTGTTCTGTATTATACCTCATATTTCCAGCATTTGTTGAAGACTGACACCAAGAGAAAGGCCAGGAGAAACATAAACCATAAACTGGGCAAACATAAAGCAGGTCCTTTAATATGACAAGCCAGGGCAAGGTGGTTTTCCACTACAGATAATGCTACATGTGTCACAGGAAAATATTTAATATTGATGGTCTACTGAGTATTACTATTTTTATTACCATAACAGCATCAAAGTCAACATCAAGAGGCCATGTCCCTGTCTTACCACATTCAGTTCAAGTATTCCTGTTATGGAGTTAAAGTTCTCAAAGCATCACAACACAGCAAATGATAGAGATTATAATCAGGATTATAATCCTTTTCACAGTAGTCACCTGACTTTACTCAGTCTTGTAAGATACAGACCAGAGCATCTGCATCAGGTCTCACATTGCTGCCTCTGCATGCTATACAGACTGATAACAAAGGACAGCCTAATACTGAGAAACAACTTCCTCCAGAGGGATAATCTTCATTCCTCTGCACCAAAAAGTCACAAGAGATGGCAGCTCTAGCACCTGCCTTTAATGCAAGTTGCCTCATAGTAGGAGAAATAGAATTTTTCAGCCTATAAAAATGACAAAATCAGTAACAATTGTATGATATCTGGGTGATCACTATGCTTTATCTGCATAACACAAATCTAAGCAAACAATTTTACTTTCCATATAAGTGATTGCAAAGGACATGTGCTCTGCCTAAAGGTGAGGTGGAATGATGATACAAAATACTTTTTCATTCCTGAGAATAGATGTGGTGAGGAGGTATGGGGTGATAATTGTTTTATGACTTCTGAGTTCCCTTAGGCTCAGGGAATTTACGGGGAGATGTAAAAGGATGGAAAAAAGAAAAGGAAAACAACTTAACTTTAAAATAGCTCAGTACTGTTACAGTCCCATCATCTTCCTCTCATGCCTCCCATGTTGAAGTTTCTTCTGAAGAGACTTGGAAATCAATGCACTACTTTTGCTGAGAATGGCACAAAAATTCCCACACAGGAGTGAGATGGATTACTGAGCCTGAATAGAGAGATCTGCATGTTTGCATTATGGCTAATGAGAACCAACTGCACAAATTGTGTAATTTGGTCAGCCGATAATGGCTGTTTCCAGGGACACTTTAAGGATTCATATACTGCACTTTCCCTCGGCAAATCTGTACGGTACAGGCAGAAGCAGAGCTCAGGTGCTGATAACACTCAAGTACAGTAATAAGATTGTTGTTGGTAACAAGGTTGTAGCTGTGTGTCTGTGCTTCCTTGTCAGATTTAGGTGAGCACTACTTCCGGAATATCTGAACAAGCTGTGATCATATCTTTCATCTTCAACAAAAAATAACCAAAGCTATATCAATATTATGAAGAGCAAGCAGGTGGCAGGAATCTTCTCTCTCTAACTTGCATGCATGTTTTCAAGCACTGCTAAAGCTTCACAACTGAAGTGTCAAAGAGGCTGATATAATCAATGGAGTAAGTGCCCTTAAAAATCCCCAAGAGAGGCCAGGTTTACCCCTTATTACACAGGCAAATTGAATACCTTTTTGTGGCCAACTACTGCCTTCTAAACTTGCATCTGTAAATGTTACTTGGCAAAAAAACCCAAAACATGGTACAAATATAAATTGAAACCAAGTAATTTATAATTAACAGCACATAGGGAAAAAGTTTCATTCTTCTTCCATGTTATTTGTGATTAATTAAACAACCTCTATAACATCAACACCCTCTGATCCTGAATCAGATGCTCACAGTCACAGTGCAGGGGTTACATTGTGAGGAAAAATATTTATGCCTGTACACTGACAATTGCATAGCATTCCTGTCCTATGTGTGACTTTTTTTTTTTTTTTCAGAAGGCTATAAAATAATTTGTGACAAAAAACCCCAAAGTTTAAATTATATCTATAGCATTTACAGGAAAGACAGACAAGAAGAAGCCTGCAGCAGACAAAATACATTTATAACTTCTTTCCTATTTCTCAGTGGTTTTTTTTTTTCTACTTTTCTTTGAGGGTTAACAGTAGAATAATTAACATACTGTCTAAATCGACTTAGTTTTGCTAGTTTATATTTTATAATATACAAAAATCTATATTGGTATGGATTCCTCTCATAAGAGGCTTAAAACAAGTGATTCAGGCATCACTCTGCCACTCTACCAGGGTTTTTCCTTTGTACAGGTAAATATGGTCTGATGGGCTTTTTTGGCTTCAACAACCTATCTTCTGGTGTTGACAAGGAAAGACATTATTTGAACTAGTGGAATTGGTTTCAACTGGAACCAGACTCAATCCTACCAAAGCATGTAGTTGTTTTGCCTGTCCATCCAAATGATTACTCTGGTTCAGGAAACATGAGGGCTCAGACTGGCAAACAAAAAACAACAGAAGTCCAAAATCCATGGCTTCTTACAGCTGAAAAAGGTCACTGAAAGCAAAGGGCAATACTTCCAGTGACAGTAGGCAATTTTGGAGCCTACATATCATCCTCATACAGCATTTAAAAAGACAAGGCCAGACTGCACACCGAAGTGCCTGAGGCAGCAGGAGCCTCTATATGAATTTCAGCTGTATCCAGGGACTGAAATCATATTAATTTCAGCTTGTTCAGACCTGTCAATGTACTGGCCATCCTCTGCAGTAACCAGTTGCTGTACAATGGCTGAACCCCAGGAAATTCTCTGCTTTACCACAGGTTATTGGTAAAATCATTTTTACTGGATTTTTTTTGCACTGTTGTAAAGAAAGAGATGAATTCCACAGTTGCTCTCTTTCTGTTGCTGCCTGAATCCCTCTGCTGATAATTTATTAGGTTTCTCTGTTTGAAAAGCTGCAGGTGGTAATAGAATATCCAGTTCACAATTTGATGTGGCAGAGTTCATAAAATATAATTACTGTGGGGTCATATGAACACTGTATTATGAAAGTGTGGAAACCAGTCTGATTTTGTGAACTCCCTGTGTACACCTTTGCTAAATGACAGCGTATATTTTAATTTTTATAATAACCTGACATATCTATTATTATTTTTACTTCCATTTAGAAATGAAATCTAAGGCAGTGCTGGCATCACTAAGTAATGGATATTGAATAATTCAATATTGAAAAATCTTCCATGTAATGAGAACACCATCCAAGATGGTTAGGTCAGGAAAGCGAAGCTAGGGAGATTAAAAACAAAAATTAAATCATTATAAGACAAGAAACATCATTCCAGCTATCAAGATCCCCTACTGAACTCAACCAGAAAAGAAAGTTGAATTTTTTAAATACAGACTCTCCTCTATCTCTAGGTGAGAGAAAGGAGGGGATTTCAGCATACACCAGTATGTGTAAGCAGCAGTAAACCAGATCCTGCATCTATAGTTTCTTGTACTAATTGAAAGTTTGGACTTCCTGAAAAGGGGGTCCTAGATGTCTCCAGCATCTCAGGAAGCCATAGGAAAACCCGAGCCCCAGCATGGTACCACTTTGGGCTAACAATGCATGCACAGGACCCCAGCTCACCCTGTTCATTACAAAGCCAAAATTACAGGGTGTTGAAGTCATTAAAAGACCATAAACCCTTTTTTTCAGTCAAAGGGAAAACAAGAAAGAAGGCTGAAACTGGAGTATTCCCAAATTAATGGAAGCTTAAGCAAAGTGTGTTTTTGTTTGCAGAGCACCATATGGCAGGAAAATATCCCCATTTATGATCACTAAACTAACTAGGGGTGCATTGTGAAGGGGTGCAATTTGATATTTACCCTCTTTTGGTATCGGTGGCTGTTGGTTTGGAATACAACATCCCACAATCAGCTGCAGAATGTGTCCTGTAAATTTATTTATTTTTATCTAGTTATTCATTGAGAGATTGCACACACAAGGAAATAAGATGCATGAGCAATTGTCACTTCTGTGTTCTTTTGAAATGAAATACACTTTATTATTCAGCATATCTGTCATCCTCACCTCCTCTCTTAGCTCTAGATATTCCAGATGTATTGTAAATCATGTTTATAAACTTTGATATTCCCAGCATCTCAAATTATATATCTTCCATATGCCTTAGCACATCCTGCATCATTTGAGGTTTGAAATATGCAGGAGTGAACCAATTTATCTTTTCATTGAATTGAGCCCTTAAACAAAACAGAAATGGAGATCCACTGTGAAAGGGACCAAAAAATTCCAGCAAAAGGCATAGACTAAGCAATGAATAATTTCATCTCAATAAATTGTGTCTGTAAGGAACATGTCAAACTCCCTATTTTCTCAAAGGCAACAGTAAATTCTAATATTTCAGTTACGTAATATTTTCTCCCAGTTCTCCTATGCATTTAGGGCAGGCACTTAATACAGTGTCAGCATAATATTGGGAGAAAGGAAAACACATAACTGTACAGATCCTCAAGATATGTCAGCCAGCTCTAGTATCTCATCTATTTACCTTTTTGTACTGTTCTACTATTTGCAAAGGCACACCCCCAGTTCTGTTGTTGACTGAATGCACAGTTCTCATTTGGGCAGGATGCTGGCAAGGACAATGCTATTCATGATGTCTGGTAAATGAAATACTAAATGAAATACTAAATCTCAATATCAATTGAGAATTGACATCTATACTCTGGACTTCTCTGCTGCCTGACCCTGCCTTGGATGTCAAGTTCGACAATGTGGATGGAATAATTCCTGTCAAAGTAAAAAGACCATATCAGATGATCTGATAGTCATTTAGTGCCTGTTCTGTAACTTCTGTTAGCAGCACAAAAACTCCTGGGTATGCTACCAAGTGAATTCACTGTTAGGAGCCACAGTTTCCTTGTTATATAACAGGATCTGGCTGAAGAATTGAAGTGTGTATTTAAAGTGGTGGTTTAACTCAGGGATTACAGAGATACTTTG
This sequence comes from Rhipidura dahli, assembly GCA_013399225.1. Classification (NCBI taxonomy): domain Eukaryota; kingdom Metazoa; phylum Chordata; class Aves; order Passeriformes; family Rhipiduridae; genus Rhipidura; species Rhipidura dahli. The sequence continues at coordinate 1,189,653 of VXAC01001560.1, forward strand.
CAGGAGACCATGAAGAGCACCCTTTGATACCAGCTGGACCATTCTCCCTAAAAGGGAGACAATCCTGGAAAACACTTGAGCCCTAAAATTCAAACCTCTGAACAAAACTTTCCACCTAGGGGTCATATGTGCAACCTGGAAGAGGTGACAGAGTCATGGTAGGGAGGAAAGGCATCTGTTAGGACTCAGTGGTGACTACTGACCTTTTGAAAGTGGGGGTGGGGAGAGCTATTTAGCTGCAGCAGCACTGGCTGCAGAGATTTCCTAGAAATATAGAATATAAGGCACTAGACCAGGTTGCTGAAAGCCCTGTCCAGCCTGGCCTTAAACATTTCCAGGGATGGGGCATCCAAAACTTCTCCAGGCAACCTGTTTCAGTGCCTCACCACCCTCACAGTAAAGAACTTCTTCCTAATCTAATCTAAACCTACTCTCTTTTACTTTGAAGCCATATCCCCCTTGGCCTGTCACTATGTGCCCTTCTAAAAAGTTCCTCTCAATCTTTCTCATAGGCTCCCTTCAGGTACTGGAACACAGCCATTAGGTTGCCCCAAATTCTTCTTTTCTCCAGGTTGAATAACCCCAATTCTCTCAGCCTTGCCCCATAGGAGAGGTGCTTCATGCCCCTATTCATCTTGGTGTCCTCCACCAAGTCCTCCCCTGGACTTGCTGGAACACATCAATGTCCTTCCTGTGCTGGGGACCCCAGAGCTGGATGCAGCCCTGCAGGGGGAATCTCATCAGACTGGAGTAGAGGGGCAAAATCACCTCCCTTGGCCTGCTGATCTCATTGCTTTTGGTGCAATCAGATATGACTGCATTTCTGGACTGCAAATGCACATGGCCAGGTCATGGCCAGGCTCTCGCCCACCAGCACCCTCGAGCCCTCACAGAGCTCCTCTCAGTCTGTTCATCCCCCAGCCTGTGTTGATACCAGGGTTGCCCCAGCCCAGGTGCAGAACCTTGCACTTGGTTTTGTTAAACCTCATTAAATTCTCTTGAGCCCATTTTTCCATGTCTAGGTTGAGATGTCAAGCTAGCTAGTGAAATTTCCTTGCTACTTTTTAGAAGATCAAGAAAGAAAGACAGAGATTGGCAAAATTGCGTGAGAAAAACTGCCTTTAGAGAGAAAGTGGCTCAGAAAATCCTGTCTTCTCAGATCAGACTATAGTGAGAGGTTGTTTAGCCACTAACTGTCTGGCAGATTTGAGGTTATCAGAGGATACGGAATTCTTGGGGGGAAAAAAGGGGTGTTTTGTGGGCTTGCAAGAATGTTAAAAGCAAGCAAACAAGTAAACACACACATAAACCCCCTAATTCCCCAGTAGTTCCAGACTGATTATGAAGCTCCTGTTATACTAGAGAATGATAAATTATTACATTAATTTGAAAATACTCTCTCTATTCCCATTCTTAATCAAGCTGGACAAGCATCTCCCAGGTTTATTATTGCTCCACAGTTTGTCAAAAGATGAAGACTGCAAAATCCTGATTAAGTATTCAGAAGTATGAACTACAGTTCAGGGTAAGAGTAATTAGTGGACACTCCTTACACTAATCTGACTACAACAGACCTTTTTTTTCACATCTTATGACAACAAGTGAATGGGAAAGCTAAAATTTCTTGAAGCTTTATCTTTTATACTACCAAGTTTGTCTGCCAAATAATTAATCCTTATTCCTCTACTGAACCATTTCTTTCAGACAATGTAAGTTGCTGAACTGTAATTTTCAAAACTATTTCTCATACTACAGCATTTCACTCGTCTTGGGAAGCAAAGAAATACTGAGCAGAGTGGTCATAAGCCAGCTGGAGCCTCTTCTTTAGGATGCCTTTCAAATGCCTTGATGACAGGGACCAAGAGAACCTCTTTTCAGTGTTGGCAATTGTGTACTCTGATTCCTTTGAAAGGATTACAGACTCAGTCTATTTTAATCTACATTTCTTCTAAAATGAAGGTCTACATTTCACCCATTATCAATTCTAGTAGCTGTGAATGGGAAATTAGATAAAGACATCAAGCACCTTGAGAAATCAGCTTCTACCCATGGAAGAAAAGAAGAGGGATGTCTGTTAAGAGCAGGATATCTCTTAATGTGTAAATCCAGAATTTTCCACACATAAATCAGTTGAACTGATTGCAACAAGTACTTAAATCAGAGATTCATACTGACCACTTCTGAATAGGATTGTAACTGTTATTGACAGTGTTAAATAAAATACATGAAGACACCACCCTCTGTATTCCCTCCAGACACAACAGAATAGAGACCTATCTGCTTGCAGATTTTGCCATACAAGAGGCCCAGTGATGCCCACACCAAACCCCAGCAGGGAAATGAGATAATAGTGAGGAACTGAATAACACACAACCTTGACTTTTTTCTCAGTCATAAGATAAAATGCCAAATACTTGCTGAGTGATAGCAACAAAAAACTTTTTTTCCATTTCACCTCCTATATATTATGGCAGATAGCAGAAGAAAATCTGTCCCAGCAGAAAAATTGTAATGACTGTTTATAAATTCTCTCTTAAAGGTCAGTGGGAGTCAGAGACTGTAGTGTAATAAGGCTCAAACCTCACCTTAAGAATTTTAGACATCAGAAATCACTATACAAGGCTGGAAAGCCCTTGGCTGTAACAGTTACATATCATATACTTATTCTTAGCAAGATGAAGTTTGCGAAGGACTCAAAACCTAGAGAGACAAGTGAAAGATAAAATTAAACTTTTTCAAGCTGCTTGGACTTCCTGATTTGTTCTTCTTTTGCATCATAACAAAATTTGAAAGGTTGCACCAACAAGAAAAGGCCAGGACTGAGGGTAAAAAGTAGAAAGCATGTACTATACCTTTATTGGGTCATGCCAAGTGGAGATGCAGCATATACTGGGGGCACATAGAAATAGACAGGCTGTTCAAAAGACTAGATGAAAACTCTAGAGTGGGAAATCAGTCTCAAACAGTCAAGGGAAGATCCAGCCATAAGTGTTATGACCTGTAGGAGGATATGCTGGTGCTTAGGGCAGCAAGAAGAGGCCTTGGCAAAGACTACCCCAGCAAGAGCAAGCAAACAGGCATATCTGTGTGGCACCATTCTGACAAAAGAAGCAGTGCAGTCACATTAATGTTAACTTCTCCCAGATACTTTTCTTGCAGCAAAATTAAAAAATCTCAAGAGCCCACATTGCCACCTCAACCACACAGCTCAAAAGGAGCCTTTGAACATTGTATCGCAACTTGCCAGATTCTTATGGTACACCTACACTGCTAAATCACACAAGTTTAATTTCCCATTGCTTATTTGATATTTCATCATGCAAAGGAATCCTGGATTTACTGTCCTTTAAAAAAAAAAATCCTAGTTACTCTGCTGTGGACACTTTATAAGTGCCAAAAGGCAGTAGAAACAAATACCATGTGACGGGCACCAGCTACATCCCAAGTTCTGCAGGGTTAGGCACGCGCTCCTCAGCCAGGGATTGCAGCAGCCTGAGTATCACACATCAAAGTGCTGCTCTGAAAGGCAGCCACACATTCCCCACGCAGGGCCCAGAGAAGAACCAATAACAGGTACCATGCTGTTGCCAGCCAGCCAGCCAGCTCTGGAGAAGCTAATCCTGAAAAAAGTGGTTATCAAGATCCTTGGTTTTCTCTTAGTTAACAGTAGATGTAACTTTAGTGTCTAAAAAAATGTATAAAAATTCTTGGAGCCAGCATTTGAGGATGTAGACCCTTGCCACAGAAGGAAAAAGAGAAGAGGGTTTTGCCCTATAACAAAGGGGGCACCTTGCCAATAAGATTAAGTTCAGCTCTGCACCCCAAAAAGTGAATTGAAAGTTCTTTAATTCTGTTGCCAAATTATGTAGGAGGATTGAGAAACTTACAGACTAGAAGATGTTGTTCCCTGGAAAAGGTTTTTCTTTGCTTAGTTCTCCTTTTGCTTATTTGATGGACTTTATAACCAAGCTGGCCAGGCCTGGCTAGAAGTTATTTAGGGGTCCTGCTGAGTCAGATGCTTGGGGGCCTAAATATTCTGCAGTAGTTTCCATCAGCCTGAGTAGGGGTGTCGGTAAAACACTTAGAAGGGTGGAGTATTCCCAAAGGGATCCTCAGAATTTGGTGGCTACTACCCTGTAGGCCATGAATGGAAATTCTTTGTGACATCTCCTTTGCCTGACTCCTCATCTTTCACCTCAAGGGACTTATATTTGCAGCCTTTGGGCTATTAGACTAATTAAAATACACAGTGTTCAAGATGGAAAGGCTGTTGATCTGGCTTCTGTAAAGACGTCAAAAAAAAAAAAAAAATTACCTTTCCTCTGAGTCTGAATAAAATCAAATTATACACAGACTAGATTAGATTAGAGAAGATCTGTTTTTAAAGTATCTTATCTGTTCTCTTCTCATGCTATTCAGTCAAAGCAGGCAGATTCACTGAATGCTGTTTATATCTCTGAGCCTCATGCTTGCACAGGGATCAAATTCTGATCCTGTAAGTGTTTTACTCATTCCAACAATGATATGTATAATCTTCATCTGACTCCAAAGCAGAGGATTTTAGCAAAAAGAGCAAGTAAACTGGGATGGATGTATAAGTGCATTAATGGCTGCTGCTGCTAAATCTCAGTGATCCTCTTACAGGTACACAGGCTGCAATGGATCGCAAGTAGACGAGGTAATGCAAAGCACTTGCTGCACAGCTCACCCTCCTGGCAGAACAGAAACAGTGCTTGCTGACAAGATCAGGGAACTGAGCTTTTTTCAAAAGTGGCTTAGTGGCTCAGGAGCTGCCATGGTTCTGGTGGGCATGAGTGAGAGGAAAGCTCGTGTTCAGAGATGCTTGGTGCTTGAGGACTCCCCCAGAAGGAAACATGAGAAAGTACCTAGCCCTGTTCCCAGCCCAAAGGCTGTAGCAGGTACACTTCTACATCATGTGAGAACCACTCAGGTTCTGGGAAGAGGCAGTGCATTTCATCTCTCACCTGAGAGTCAGAAGAGTCAGAAGTCGCTGGCTAGCTTTTAGTCTCACACTCCAGGGTGAAGGGTGCACGCGAGTTCACTGCATTTTCTGAATATATGGGTTGACATTACTGCAAACTGAGCATTCCTTTGTATCATTAAACAGCCACTGCTACTACAACAGCTGTTCTGTGCATGTTACCCTCTCTCTTACTATTCTCTTCTGTTACATATTTGGGGTTATTTTCCCAGGATGTGTTTTCATCTGGTGGAAACACAGCAAGGGAAGTTATGAAGCTCTTGAACAAGACATTCTCATGCCACTGGAAAGAGCAAACCCAGGAATATTAAAGAAAAATTAGTTCCTTCTTGCCCTTTTGACAGGGAACTTCTCTCAAGAAGTGAAAGTCAAGATAAGTGTTATTGTGTTATCTTCTGCTTAAGAGGCAGCTTACAAGCCATCTCAAACAGCCTGTAAATTGAAAATATTACAAGTAATCACAGTTGCATCACTTTTCCATGTAACAATTTACCACTTTTTTATCTTTGTCCATACACACACACACAGAGCTTCCTGCATCATCCAGGGTTCACTTAGTTCTTTTAAACTTTCTGGTTAACTAGACAGGCATTTGAGTATAAAATAAAACAAATAGATTTTAAACAAATGGGACTCAATTGTTTTAGTTCCTTTGGAAATTGTTATCTTGACTTAGCTTCAAAAGATGTGTTTTTATCATTCTACTATACCTAGCATGTTTGCTTGGAGTCAGCCACTGCTATTGATCTTTCTTTCATTAATTTCTGAAAAATAAATGTATTTAATATTTTATGTAAACATTTCTAAAATTATTAACTGTGTTTAGGACTTTTTTTTTAAGAAGATCTTTCAGTAAAAATAAGTTCAAATGCATAACATTGAGAGGTAGCCCTACATATTCATACCCAGAAAAACTCACATATAAAAATGTCACAGATTTAAAGTGGACCATCTTTCAGATAGTAGGCTTCTAATTAGGTAATATTTGCTATGCATGTTTAAGACCTTTCAGAACTATAAACAAAACCTTTACTGCTGTGGGACCAAATGTTTTACTCTCACTCATGAAATTTGCACATCATTTGAAAATGCAGTGGGTGGCTGCATATTTTGTACTGAAAAGGACAGAGTACCAGAAATTGCCGGAAGCAAGCAAATTATTTGTAGCAGTGTATATTTATTCAAGGTCAGCCACCTGAAGCAGCTAAGAGGTTAAGAAAACAGATGTCCCTGACAGGGACATATAGTGAATATTCAACAGTATTTAAGTATAATTTATCTGCTTCCCCTGAATCCTGCCTTATCAGCTCCACAGCTGCTGGATGCTCACAAAACACCCACCTAACTTCTACGTAAACAGTGCTCATGGCTGCTACTTGTGTTAGTGTTTTGGAACTTTTTCCTCTATAATAGGGAAAAGGGAACTTTAATAATAGGAACCATTTTCCTGGGGAAAGGAAAGTAAAAATCTGGGAAAAGAGAAGAAACTCTACACATGAAGGACAGAAAGATGGAAGAAAGGGATAAATGACAGAAATGCCATTTTGTTGTGTTCTGAGGAGTCATGAGCGTCTGAAGTTAGCTCAGAGACAAATAACCACTTCAAGACTACCTTCCTTGTCAGCAATATTTTGTACCGTGCACAGGCTTAGTTTTAAGAACAGTGAAATCAGCTAATTGCAAGATAAATTTGAATGGTAAGGATGAATATATGTTTGATTTCCTCAGTTAGCGTCATATTTCCTTGAATTTATCTAGTCTGTATATGTATATCAGCAAAGATTATGCTGATATACATATATATAGATATATAGATAGACATATAGATAGATAGATATATAGATATATATGTATCTACAGCATAGATTGATGAGACCTCTTCTTCTCCTTCTTCTTAATCTGTCTTAGTGTAAAATTCATTTGAACGCCAGAGGAAAATTTGTTTGAATTTCTGAAAATGCGAGAAGGGAAAGAAAACCATAGAAAGTAATGTAATTATAACAGTGAGCATCTAAAACACTGAAAAAATTAATATGCTTCATCAACCTGAATCTAAGAAAAGAAAAGGAAACCTCCACCTTTAAGAAATGGCATTACACTAACTTGTAGAGGCCTCTGCAATGGTATGGAATAGTATCAGGCTCCTGTGAAGGCTGAAGAAATGCGATACATGATAGCAGTCCATTCTAACCCACCTCAAAGCTCAAAATCATCTCATAAAGTAGCATTAGCATTTCTGCAGACAAACCTGGCAGGCAACTTAGATAAACATTTTCACTGGCGCAAAAACATTTTCAGCAAATTGGTACATGTTCCTCAAAACATTTCTTTCATTAGAAAGCAGAAAATCTGAAGTATTTTTCTCTTGAAGATAACATTGCATAAGACTCTATTTGCAATCCTCTCTGAATCCTGCCTGCAGGGTAGAAGCCCACGGTGCTAAGGAGTCACATCAGATGCCCAGTGTCACACAATGTACGTTTAAATAAACTAAGCCTTGGGACAACTTAAAACTACAGAGCAGCGGAATCAGTGAGAAGAAAGCTGATTTATTCTGACTGTAAGGCAGGAATAGGTTGACATATCATAGTGAGTGACTGAAAGCTCCTGGTTTCCTTTGGAACACCTTCTTTCATTTGATGTTCAGATGCCAGATGATCAGAATTTGATGTTCTATTAGTATGAAAAAATTCACTCTCTTCAGAAAGCCTGATACACAGACTAGAATATTTCTCACTGTATTATTTACTATTTAATGAAGTTTTTTTCATAAAATATACCTTAAAAGCAACAGACAAGGCACACTCTCCTTGGTAAAATCTCTGGTCAGATACTCCCTTAAAAGCAGTCTTCTACTGCAGCTTCCAAGTAAGCAAATATACTAATAAAGAAAAATCAAGTAGCACAATGTAACAATTCAGTAATCTCATTTCACTGGCCAGATCATTCATTTGTACTGTGATTACATACTGAAGTTCTTAAACTACAGAGACACTTCCCAGCTGCTTCTGTTTGCAGGCTTATCTGATTCAAAAGGTGCCCCAAGCCGTGTCCCTGGGCTCTGGCAGGCAGACCACTTCAGCTCCTGCAGTAGATTCAGTCCTGTGCTGGAACAAAGGGGCACAAAATGGGCAACAGCGTTACTGGATGTGCAGCCAAACACAGTCTTCCCTTCAGAGCTGTGTGGGGCAGGTGCTGCTGCTGCCCTCTCCCCCTCTTGCTCTATAGAGGGCACACATGTGTTTTTCTTTTCCCCTCCCCACTCCTGCTTTGGAACTTTTTTAAATTCTGAGTTTGATCCAGGCTCAGGTCAATCCACGCCAGCTGAGTCCTTTGCACTGCCCTCCCCAGCCCTCCTTCACAACACAGAGGCAGAAGAGCCAGTGGCAGTACGGGAGCTCTGGGAACACAGACACACTGGTGATGGAAAGAGACCCTCAGATTAAATGATGATTTATATTCCAGTAGTAATAAAGGGATAATTTAGATAAACTCTCATTTCTCTTCATTATGTCACAATTTTCTTTGTAGGCATACATTTCTTTCTCTCTGGCTCTGCAAGGCAAATCAGACCTGCACAGCAAAGAGCCACTGTATTCACCTGAACTTTTTAAGGACCTTGCAATCTGGAAAGTCAGATTTTTCTCTATCTGCATCTAAGTCTATTTATAAGCTCTGGGTTTTTTTCATATTAATTAAACTATAAAGACTCCGTGGCGTGAGTTAAAAACATTTTAACATTTTCTTAACATCGATTTTATAAGAAAATAGGAGATAATCAAATGCCCAAACACTCTTAGGGAAGTAATTTTGAAAGGATACCGCAAAAGAATTCCCTATATCCACATCAGGCACTAATACCTTAGGAAAATCAATAAAACTATATATCAGACTCTATGCAATGATCTGAAAACTGTCTTTGTCAGACACTAGGTTTAGTGTTTGTGACTTAGGTTAAACTTTGGCAGGCAGGGATTCCATAAGGAACATTTGTCAGCCATTATGTGTTTGTTATCATATTCTTAATTTGAATTTGCATTTACTTAAAGCTGCTTTTTGTTTTTTAGGTAACAACTATCAAATACAACTTGCCAAAGTAAAACAACTCTTTAAAAAACTATAGTTCATCCTCACCTTGTAAACCCCTGCCTGGCCTCAGCATCAAACTGTAAAAAGGAAACAAGCTTTACCACCTAAAGGGTCAGGTTTGAACTTTACCCACTGAAGGTAAAATGTTACTTGAACTCCTCACATGGGTGCTACTGAACTGGAACAGTTTACTGACTTAGGCTGCACTACATCTAACTCAGATTTGGTATTTGAAATTAAGGCATTCACATTTTTTGCATCAGATATTTATTATTCATTTGGTAAAATACAGGTGCTATTTTACTATGACAAGTACCACCTTCTGGAGTTGCCTTTTCCTCACTAATGACTGTTAAAATGGCTTAGGAGAAATAACTCACATTCAGTCTTCCAGATTTCAAAAATCAAGCAAAATGGATTCCACTCATAGGCCTTATGTTTTCTTGAAGCTGTCAAACAAACCCACATAGCAAAACATTGCCTCTTTGTTTCACCAAGATTTCAGCTTATCTACCTTGGAATTTATAATGCACAAGAACAAAATAAATGTCTCAAGTGTCTCCCTTACTATTGTGTTACCAACAGAAAAAATTATTTTCAGAAATTTTTGCCTATTTTGAATGATATCCATCGACAGACAGGCTTCTTCAGGAAACCAGTAAACACTCAGTTTTCTCAACATTTTGATAAAATAAGAGGAAAAGCACAAGTCCCATGGAGTTCAGTTTTTATGCGACATCTGATAGGTTTCCTTTTTAAAATCCACATGGGCTTGTTTAAAGTAATTTCTTGAAAACATTTTGATACTGTTGCTAAGTTTTCAGATCACAGGAAGCAAATAATGAAATATTTTATATACCCCATGAGAACAAGACAGCTATGTGTATGTTCACTTAAATGTACTTATTTAGTGTTCTCTTGTACATGTGAATCTAAAGCACCTGGCTCACTTGGGAACCAAGGGCATGAAAATTTTAGGAACTGGCCCCATCATACTTGTTTGCTACTGAACACAGATATCAACAGGCATTGAATAAATAACTAGAGCTGAGAATCTTCTTTCTTAGAGCAAGACCAGAATAATAATTATTTGTTATTTCAGAAAAAAACCCCAAGTCTTAAGAAAAATCAAGTTCTTGTCTGAAAAAGTGATGCTGTCAACTACAGCAAGAACAGAGGCATCAGTACAGGTGATACATTATAGGCAGAAATGGGAAAACCTCTCCAGAAGCATGGATAATCTATCTCAGCAATGCCTCAGATAAAATATTTCTGAGAACAGAACTTAACTCATTCACCACATCAGTGTTATCCTTGGCCTCAGCACGTGACAATAAAAGCAGAGTTTCATACATCTATAACCAAAGCATACCAATTACAGCCCGAGTTTAAAAATTCAGGAATGTCTAACAAAGGGAAATAAAATAAAATAACTCTGCTGCAAAACAGTTCTTGAAAACACCATATTTTCAGTGTGATTTAGTTAATTGTAAAGTTTGATATCATCAAAGCAGACTTGAAGCCAAGTCTAAAAATCTCCTGTGTGTTTTCAGGAAGCTGTCCACTTTTTGACCCACCATATGAATGACAGTTTCAGTGCTGTTGCTCCCTGCCCAGATACTAAGCAAAACTGGCAATTTTCTGCCTGGCTCAACTCATCAAGCATCATCCTGCAAGACAAAAGACAAATATCTCAGAGTACATCTGCTCTGCACACACCTCTCTTTCCACCTAGATATCATAGGAATTCCTGAGAGGTTTCCCAGATTGGTCAGTACAGCAGCAGGAGCCCTGTCCTTGTTGCCACATGTTCAGAAAACCATAGGCAAATGTCCATTGCATAAATATAGATCAAACCACAGTGCACAAGCACAGTCTTCCCTTCCTGGGAGCCTGCCTGTGCAATCAACAGGCTCTTTGCTTTGGGATGTGGTAAAGTTGATGCATTTCTTTGAGTATCACACATTCTACTCATGCCCAGATCAGCTAAATGGCACACACATAGCTACTATCAGCCCAGATTAAACAGGCTCATTCTGCAAAGAGCTACCATACACTCTTGAATTTATGTATCTTTTCAGTACTCCGCAGTGCTAAAATGGACCTTGACATAATTGTATACTGTTTAAATTTACAGCATAACTTACGTAATTATAACTGATGAGGATCTCATCCTTTCCACCCAGGAAGAGAGGACCATGGAGTTTTTTGTCTAGGAGTCCCATACAGTACCCTTTGCAATCTTGTTCTGGTGATAAAGTCTGCTGTGGAGCTGTTGAAGGTACTAGGCAAAAATCTCTCCTAAAAGATTTAGCTCCAAAATACATATTTTGTAGTTTTAACTACATTCGTCCAAACTAGGTATCAGATAGAGAAAAAAAATTGAAATACTGTGGAATTACATGAGACACATGCAGCAAATAGAAGTTTGTGAATTAATAGGAAAAAGAAATAAACTTTTATTTTTTATTTATTCCAGAACAGAAAGCTTATTTTAAGAAAATAAAAAATAATAAAAAATTCTGAATTTGCCATATGTTTGGTGTTGTTGCACCTCATCAGAGAGCGACACTCCATAAAAATAAATTTCCAGATTACTTATAGGTAAAAAAACCCACAATATTTGAATTTTTAGTAAGGATGTTAAAAGAAAGGAGATGTAAGCAATCCTGAAATCTTACTGAAGAAAAGGAAGGTGTATGTAACTTTCAACTCAGCTGTTCCTGAATTTTGAAGGACATTTAAAAAAATAAATGTGCTTTCTGACAGTGAACTTAAAGTTAGTAAAGTAAAAGATGATTTCTTTCAGGGTTTTTTTTTGATGACTGAATCACTTCCAATCCTTTTAAAACAACTTCTTTAGCAACTGGTGAGTGTCTTTCTTCAGCACTTGAGTGCAACTACCTTTGAATCATCAGATTCAATTAGTGGCAACACGTTACCTAAAGAGCAAAGCTAAATCAGATAAAGAGGATAAGAGGGAGCACCAAGTGTTTTAGAGGGAAAAAGAACTAGATGCATTTACTATAAAATAGCTGCTTCTCTTGGGGAGCAAGTCAGTATCCTACAAGTGTTTGAAGATTACTAAAGCCATTTTTGGTAAAAGAGTTAATTTAAGACACAATGAAAATAATTTAAATTAAATTTTAGGATTAAACCAGGAAGAGTCACATGTATGTATATTTCCAGAAAAAACACCCTGCATTCAGTCATAAAGTAGTCTGGCAAGAGAAAAGGAAAAACTCTCTTTTTCTAGAGGTTTGAAAATACAAGCCAGTATTATCTCATTAATAAAATAATAATAAAGTAATTCCCTATGGAAACACAGGAAATTATCATGTGTTTCCAGGAGACAAGAGTGATAGAGCCTCCTATCCTTGCAGTCACAGTGGAATGCTGTTGTGTGTGACGGGACCATCTTCTCCTGCCAACACTGTTTGATAAAGGCAGAAATACCAGAGATTGGTGCAAGCCATATTTTTCTCACCTTCACACTTCTTCCAGCAATACTGGTGCCCAAAGTGACAGTGTTTACTGCTTCCTCCCATGCCAGACCCACTTGGGGACACCCAAAGACACTGTGTGCAAGGAACTGCTTTGCTCTGGCTTGACAGCAGCACAGCACAAGGCAGCACAGCACAAGGCTCTCACCATAGTAGGCAGTGCTCTGCCTTAACACTCATATCAGGAGCTAAACATGCCTCTTTGCAATCTTTTTATTAAACAATGCAATCATCATTGCACAGGTTGCCTAGATACCATCTCCCATAACTGTATGACACAGAAGGAGGTCAGTTGAGTGATCAGGACTGTTATTTGTCTTTTAATCTCCTGTCAGCCAACACAAAATTGCAATATATGAGTTAATAGATACTTCAAACTTCATACATATGCCCCAGCTATCTCAGAAGATGATCAATGATATGGTATCCATTCAATCATTTACTTGATAAAAACACTAAGCTTTTAACAGTTTCAATAGAGATTAATGTGAAAAATTTTAGTATTTCTGAAAAGATGCTCTGTTCAAGACTGTAATCTTAGTGTTATCTGCAGACCACAGAAGCAGTAAAGGCCAGTAAAATGTTATCTGTTCTATTTCTTCTTTCCCTGTAAGCCCAAGGTGTTTTGGTATAAAGATCATGCAGACTTTATTACTTTTTCCATAATTACAAAACGGCTTTATGTTAGGTAACTGTGCAGCAAACATTTTTACCCTCTATACTTATTTATTTATTTATATAGAAGTCAACAGCTGAAAAGGAGTGCTATGGTTCTCTCATGGTGCTTTGAAGTGCCTGAACAAATGTCTGAGCTACTACAGAACAGAAGTGAGAACTTGGCTGCTGGAACTCACCGCACACGGTCAGGCGGAGCAGATGTGCCAAGCAGGACTTTCCCAATGCTCAGGATGCAGAATTAAGGAGAAACTGAGCTTGCAAGAGCACAGAAACAGGACTGCTGCAAGTTTTTGCTTCAACAGTTTGCTTGCTAAACTGTGCTAAACTTTCAGCTTGCAGTGTGGTTTCTGGTAATGTTTTCCTCAGTTATCTCTCCAGGAGTATTTGAGGCCCTCCACTGTCACAGAATTACTCTGTTGATTGCTGTCAGCACTGCTACCAGCCTTGTTTCAAGACCAGATTTTGAATCCTGCAAAATTTCATCTGAGATGATGAAAATTATGTGGAAGAACAAGCTGAGAAACACTTTCTGAGTGTACAGGTGGGTGTTTTCCTAGAGTCAATGTATTTTCAAACTTCCTGGAACTGCTTCCAAACCTGATGCACATATCCATTTTTTCTGGAGATAGGTGGATGCTTCACATATAAGGAAAACAAATGGGCACAAAAGGATTTGGAAATGGACAGAACCACTTTCACATTACCAATGGCTTTTTCTACTCTTTTTGATGCCTCCTGTCAAAGTGTCACAAAATTATTATTATAAATCCCTTGTCTCTCTCCTTTCTCCTTGCCATTTACACATTACCGTCTTGCATACATAAACCTGTATAGCTCAGGCAGTCTGCACCAATTACTGTCCAAGCTTGATCTTTCAAAACTAGTATATCCCATTGTATTTAACATTTGGTTTCTTCAACATACATTTTTAACACCAAAGAAATACTGGTTTTGTAAAACTGTGAAGTCATTCAGGTATTATGGAAAATACAAAAGGACCTCAAGAAGCTAAAACATCCTTTGAAGAAAGAAAGGTAAATTCCAGTTAAGAAAACATTGAGGAAAATGGAATGCCTTGTAGAAAATAACCCAGCAGATATGTTCAACAATACAGTTCTGACACTTTCTACTTAACCAGTTAATGTGCTTTATCAATGGTGGGAATAATTCTTCCATCCTACACCTGAGGTAGCCAAGGTATTAAACTGTTGTGATTAAACAAAGGGTGAAGAAAAATGTGAGTAGTAGGAGATATACAGACTTCCTGTGGCGTTATGTGCCTCGTCACAGGATGAAGATCAGGGTCTGAGGAAGGCCAGAGAGTGTTTTTGCTGTGGTGGGATTCCTCCACCTACTTCTTTTAAAATTGTTCCCCATCATAATCAACCAGTTATTTTGTTTTCTTGGTTTTTTTTTTTAGTTCTTCTTTTGTAGGACTGAAGATTAATAAAAGCCCAACAAATCACCCAAACCGAACAAAACAAGAGCTGCAGGGCTTTTGNATGCAACAGAATAAAAGCAGAAATCTCCCATTACCACCTTAATGCCAACGTCAGTTTCTTGCATTTACCTTCTCTGGGGTCTAGGGAAGAAAACCAGTGATGCAAACACACCCTCATCCTCCCTGGAGATGATAAGAATCCTCTGGGCTTATGTGATAAAAGGTTTTTCTCCTACTCTGAGATGGTGCTTGCTTAAAAAAAAAATTTAAAAAATACAACCCCAAAACACCCAAGGCCACATTTTTTGAAATACCTCCTTTATTTATTTTTTTTTTTTTTTGGGTTTAAGGAGGTTGGTGGAGGTCATCTTTATGGCTGCTCCATTTAATGAGACTCTAAGTAGGTGTAAATGTGATGTATACAAGACACCATCAGTGAGACAGAGGATAAGCACATACTTAGAATTTTGCTGAGCCAATAGTCAGTCCCAGGCTAAGAAACAACTCAAATGCCCTGTGGACTGTGTGTTTATATAGGTTATCACTGTTTCAGTCAAAGCTCACTTTTAGGAAGCACTAACCCCTAGTGTATGGAGAAAAATAATCTCTTTTGCTACTTCTTTCAGTTGTTAATAATTATCATAATTCCAAGCAAGCTCCCAATTAGTGTGAGCTAAATATTCAACCCTTCCCTTCATAGTTTCCTAAATGAGAATCTCTTAGTCTAAATAAACATAATATTTAGTTTCATTTAAATACAGACGAGATTCAATGCTTACTTTTAAAATTATTCCTAGAGATACTGTTCAAATACTTCATGCCTGATCTTCATCTGGCTGTTTCATTCCTCTAAAAGAGGTAGGTGTTTTAAAAAAGAAAAAATGTCTCTCTTTCATGTGTTCTTGATTAATATTTTTTTTTTGTAATAAAGTGTTACAGCCAGAATGTGGAGAGCTTTTAAACTGATTATATAACCCACAGAAAGATCCATTCCCTCCTTAGTCATCACTAACACTATTAAGGGAGCAGCTGCAATCCACACACCCATTTTTGCTTTTATCATGAAAACAGAATGAAATTTATCAGTTATCAAACACAATGCCTTCTCTGTATGAATAAATTATCTTTTGGTTATAACTTACAAAATGTTCCCATCTCTATTCATACCAAATGCATCAAGTCATTCGGTTGACAGAACGCTACAAAAATTACCTGAACTGTCAGGAAGCTGCAGTGACTGATTGTATAAAAATTATTCCAATTTTTACCAACTCAAAACAGAAGAAAAAAGGGAAAAAAGAGAAGCCTTTCAAGAATATTGGTCATATATAGTTCAGAGTGAATCATCACTGACTAAATCATGTTTGTTCTTTCTAAGGAATCAATGACTTACATCTTAACGACACTTGACAGGGAAGTCATGATCCCTTCTCTCAAACAAATCTCTCCCCCAAAAAGCACTGTATGAAATTTTGGAAGTATCAATAACTTGAACACAAATGAATTTACAGTAACAAATATCTTCCTACATTTTGCACTCAGATAATGTCATCTTCCCTGCAATTCTGGAAAGACTGAATGATTCAAGTCACATATGAGTAGTCAGACATTTTTGCTTGTCTCTGACAAGCTACACTCCAGCTGAAAGGAGCTCCATGGATGAGGGAGGGGTATACAGAGCTTACTGATAGATCTGGAAACTAGAAGAGGTCTTTAACCTGTTTTTTATGATTCTGCAATTCAAATCTGGTCAAGTGTGCTTGATAAATACTTACATGCCTGAAAAGAATGTCTAATTCTATAAGAGAAAAGCAACACATTTTTTTCTGTCCATTTTAGTGATTATAAAGCTCGTTCAAGGTTTATGATCACAGAGCAGAGTTTAAGTCTTTTCAGAAAGATTTCTCATAAAATAAAATCACAGTTTCTTAAATCTGTAAAAGAAGGTTAAAAATAAACTTTTTTTTTTCTCTTCTGGAGACAGCAACTTCTTCCTCGTCAACTGCAAAAACTTCAAGCAGTTTTCACTTGAGCTGAGTCAACACAGATTGAGCAGAAGCATCTGGTCCCATGAAAGCTGCTGTGAGAGTTTGCAGAATTTTAAATCCTATTTCAGGAGCATCACGGTGACACTGTAATTATCACACTGCACTACTAAATAGGCTTGAGCTCCATTTTAAACACACAGAGCTTGTGCTCCAGCATAGCCCAGAAACAGTAAGCTGGGCCTGTCTGGTGGTGTGACTATTCCAGGAATGTCTTCTACAGCAGCACCTTTGGAGCTTTTCAGTTAAAGACAAAAGAAATCATGAAACAGGCAATTATTAAATTATAAATTTTTTCAAATCCCTCAGCAATAATTAAAGTTTGGCTTATGCCTCCAAGTGTTGAGATACAGAATTTTCCCAAGTCACAGAGGTGGATCCCCAGCAGGTAAGCTACTGCCACAGCACTGAAGGCCATGGCTGAGGCACCAGCCCAGTAACTGGCGCTTCTTTCTAATCCCTGTTGTGTGCCTGGTTGCATCATACTTTGTATAAACCTTTTAACCCTAACTCATTTCATTACTGATATCCATTTGAATTGTTGATCTACAGGAGTTTCTTGCAGTACAAATATTTGATTTGCATTTCTTTTAGTTGTTCTTTAGTTTGCTCGCTCCTGCATCTCTGAGTAATCAGAGCTTTTAACTTACCTTTTTCAATCCTTTGCATTCTTTATTATCCATATCCTTCCTGAACTGAGTGGTCACAAGGTTTTAAATAATTTTTCTCCCTTCAAGATTTCCCTCCTTCTGCTATTCCAGTCCTTTAAAAAAAACCTTCTCATCATTGATCTTCCATCATATTCTTAACAGTGGGGAAAACCCCCATCAGCAGAAAAAATATTAATTGACACAGAACACAGAATCCTCCACATTGTTCCCAGGAAAAAAAAAAAAAGGCTTCACTGATTTGCCCCACATGTAACAAGGTCCCACATACCTCTTCTTTCTGGCTCCACATAAGGAAGTTAAGGAAGTTAGCACTGAAACTGGAGTGCATAGAGAAAGTACGGGACCTTTGTAGACCTTCGTGTGGCGCCAGCTGACTGAAAAGTTTCAATCTTGTTGCATGCACTCTATGCCACAGGCTCAAACCACAGGCTTTGCATTTTACTTATAAATGTTAAAATAAAAATACCAGCAAAACGTGTTAAAGTTGGAACGACTTCACTCCAATGCCTTTGACCTTGTGATCCATGACACACATCACCAGTAATCGAATTATAAGATATACTCATTCCACCTATAATTTCCTAAGTAACATCTTGAAGCAGACATCATCATCTTTTTGATGTGAACTTGTAATATAACCTTCATTCCCTTAATGTAGGCCCTAGAATTTTTCTAGGGACAGCAGCAGACAGAATATAGAGCTGATAGCAAAAGGAACAATATTTGACCTTTCTGTTGTTATTAATAAACAAACAGCATGCCATTTCCTCAGCATAACACACTGAAAGAAAAGATCTTTCTGCCCTTTCCAAAGCCAGGATGTTCCTCCCTCCCTCCCTCCCTCCGTCCCTTCCTTCCTTCCTCCCTCCCTCCATTCCTTCCTTCCTTCCTTCTCCCTCCCTTTTTTCATGAAGGGTACCTGTATCTTGTATGTATTATACTTCTATGTATAATTGTACTTATATAATTCCATTTTGTATCTGTATAATTCCCCCTTAGTTTATTCCAGGGCATGTTTAAAAATATGCTGCTGTTGCACCAATTATTTTAAAACTCTTTACTTTGTCAAGCACACCTCATTTTTCCTTATACTCTAATATTTCCTGAAGTGATGCTCTCCTGAGTAATCATGGAATTACCTTAAGGAGTGTTTCTCCCACATCAGCCTTAACCCTGTTTCCTTTGATCAGACATTATCCAAACTAGAAAGAAGACAACTAAAAATCCTTCCAGATGATCACAGACAACATACAAAATTTGGCCTGACAAAATGACAGACAAAACTATAATGGGTCTAGTCTGCCTGTGTATAGATAACTCAGCTGACAGGAGGGAGGTAAAGTGAGGCATCACCTGGACCTCTGCTACTCTAGCGTATGGTTTATCTGCAAAAAACCAGGAACACATTGCTCTGATAGTAGAAAAGAAAGGTGAGAAATTCCCTTGATTCACTGAGGTTGAAGACATAGTACCTTAGAAAAAGAGGTTCTGTAATGCCAATCTGTGCAAAAGAAGAGCTTTTCCATTAAACACCTTCATTTGTCTGCTAATATACAGAAGAAGTTCAAATGTTGAACCAGCTGGCCCAGAGAGGTTATTGGCATTCTATTAAACATTGATCCTGAGCAACTTTATTTGGTCAGGCCCACTTGGAGCAGGAATTGAACCAGATGAATTCCAGAGGCCCCATTCAACCTGAATTACCCCATGATTCTGTATATGTGTCTTAAATTCTTCATTTTGAATGTATTGAAAGGCAAGCCCGCCTCAGACTTCCTCCCTAAAAGGAAGCAAGTATCAATGTACACATACTGCTTACAGAAGACATGGCCTCAGATCAAAGACACACTCTATAAACCCTCCAAGGCTGCTGTGACTAGGAAATATTCAAATGCAAGGGTTTTTTGTTCCTTGAACCTACCCCTTGGTCACAGGAAAACAGAAGATCTGTAAATTTATTATGACATAATGACACATGCTTTTGAAAAAATACTCCTTGTTTTCAGATTTGGACAATCAATCTTTCTTAAATTTCAAAATAACATCTTCTTATTATTGCCTATATATATTTCTTTTGTATTTCCCATTAGAAGTATTTAAATACCTGACCATCTTTCATGTTATATCAACTCAACAGAGACTGAACTCACAGAAGTCTGACAAACTGGGATGTGTTTTGAGTATGGAGGCAGGAAAGATGAGAATCCCTAATGGCTGAAAGGAAAGATTACTTGAAAGAAGGATAGATCTGGTATTAATTCATAAAGGAGAGAGGAGAACTGTGTTTTTAAAACATAAGACTAAATAAGGCTAATTCAGAATTAGGAACTTCATATTCAAAGAAAAATCTAAAATACGATGCTAAGATTCAAACTTAAAGAAATGAAGTCATCATATAAAATCTCTAGATTTTAATGTGACCAGGCCTGTCTAAAAGTTCATTTGTTACAGTTAGAAAGTATTTGCAAAAACTGTTGCAACATGAGCCTACACGCAAAATACAAAATGCAAATAGTAGGAATTGTCATTAATCACTTTTCATGCAACTGGCAAGGCCACCTAGACACGGGAGACACCTATGGCCAAAATTATTACTATGAAGCTCTAAAAAAGTGAATTGAGGAGGCTTTTAGTCAAGCCAATACCACCCCCTAAATCTGTCTATAACATGGACTGATTTTCTCCTCTATGTTTCTCATCAGAGCGTACATTAGTGGGAAGAAATTACAGTACTGTGCAGATGGTTCCTCCCTGCCAAAATGAAGGCATTTAGGGGAGAAGAAAATAGAAGTTGCCTACTAAGGCATTTGGTTCCTTCTAGCAGTTCTGGGTAGAAGTAGGAAAAATACTTATATAACACATAATCCACCAAGAAAAGTACAAAGAACAGGTATGTCCTCCATCTGATACTCTAATGCATTGAAACCCCTAAAAATAAAATTCATGTGTGCACACGTCTTTGTTAACACAAATTTAATGTTGTGTTTTTAATTAGAGGTGATAACACAGACAAAAGCTATTTAAATGATTGAGACAAAAAGCTTCCTGGATATGTGTGTTGTAGTCTAAAGTGATGACATCACTAAAGTGATGGGTTCATCTACCCAGCTGATAAAAATAAAAGGAACCTAGGTGGCCTTATTTTCCCTAAAAATGCCTGCAAATAAATGGTTTTCTGATGAGTCCATTATCAACTTTCTAGCACAGGAAATCTCAAAGATCCCTTATTAAATAGGGATATGTTCTAGAAGTGAGGTCAGAAGAAATGTGATAGCCTGTCAAAGAACTTATAAGAAAATGTCACTTTAGAACCCTGTAACATGTAAGATACATTAAACAAGATGAAAGACAACAAATGTACTTAATTTCAATGTGCTTAATCTTTCAGGCCAAAAAAGCCCACTTCAACTTCTAGGGTGGGCTTTCTGTTATGCGTCTGGGCTGACATATCAGCCCATCAGTTCTGGGGAAAAAAAGGCAAAAACATAAAGAAAAATCAAATCACTTAGAATGTTCTTAAAAATTCTCTCATAGCTTCTAATTCAAAACTAACTGAAGCAAAGACTTGGATTTAAATAAAGCAAATTTTGTGGCTCCTGGGAAATCTGCATTTCCAAAGCAGAATGCAGGGTAAGCTCTCAGGTTAGTTATGTCCAAAAGGAATAGGGAAATTACAGAACGGGAGGCAGGGCATAAAAGAGGGAAATTCCTCTGTTACTAGTGTCAATTCCTTGCTTTCAATGACTAAAACTATGGGAATGCAACCATTTTTATGGAAGGGTACTGGCCTAGCCAAAAAAACAACCTAAGAATCAACCAACCAACCAAAAAAAACCCAGCCAAACAAAAAACCAAAAAAATCCCAAAACAAACCCAAACAAACAAACAAACAAAAACAACAAAAAACAAACCCCAAAACAAACAAACACACAAACCCAAAAACAAGAACAAAAAAAGCCCTAGGTGCCTTAGGTGGTGTCTGGTGACTCAAGGAGAACTCCAATTTAGAAAAGCAACTAAATTAAATAATTTGGTTTTAACCTATGCATGTTTTCCAGTAAGGTACTCTGTCTAGATTTAAAGACATAAGGAGGCAGAAAATATAGTTCTTAATAGTTTGTTCCATCTATCAGGCATTTTGATCATTAACAAAATTATGCCTTTTTTGGACTACGTCCAGTTTCAGCTATCAGATATTGGTTTCTCCTATGCCTTAGAATCATAAAACAGAATCATAAAACGATTTAGGTTGGAAAGGACCACAAAGGTCATCTAGTTCCAACCTCCCTGCATGGACAGGGACACCTTCAGCTAGACCAGTTCGCTCAACACAGCCTTAAACATCTCAAGGGATAGAGCATCCAGAATTGCTGTGGGCAACTTGTTTCAGTGCCTCACCACCCTCCTATGAAAGAATTGCTTCCTAATATCTGCTCTAAACCTACGGCCTTTCAGTTTAAAGCCATTCCCCTCATCCTATCACCACATACCCTTGTAAAAAGTTCCCCTCCATCTTTCTTGTAGGGTCCCTTCAGGTACTGGAAGGTTGCAATTAGGTCACTCCAAAATCTTCTCCAGGCTGAACAATCCAAATCATCTCAGCCTTTCCTCATAAGGAGAGGTGCTTCACCCCTCTAATCAACTTGGTGGTGCTCCTCTGGACTGTCTTCAACAGGTTGATGTCTTTCCTTTGCTGCTGACCCCAGAGCTGGATGCAGCACTGCAGGTGGGGTCTCACCACAGCAGAGGAGAGGGGCAGAATCCCCTGCCTGGACCTGCTGGCCACACTGCTTTGGATGCAGCTCAGGACACAGTCGCCTTTCTGGACCACAAGCCCACATTGCTGGGTCATGTCCAGCCTCTCATTCACCAGCACCCCCAAGTCCTTCTGGGCATGGCTGCTCTCAGTCTGTTGATCCCCCAGCCTGTGTTGATACCAGGCATTGTTCCAGCACAGGTGCAGCATCTTGTACTTGGTCTTGTTAAACCTCATGAGATCCCCATGGGCCTCCTAGCTAAAGTGAAAAGCAACCTGATTTTTGACACTTTGTCTTAGTTCTTGTAGACTGTAATGAAGGCACATTACAAAAGCCTGAGCTCCCCATATCTGTTTCTAAAAGGTGTTTTCTCCAGGTTTAAAACCCTTGGGGGTTTTTGTACTCTCGCCCTTCATCTTTTCCTTTAGCTCAAGTCTCTTGAAAAAACAGTGGCATCAGAACTGCATACCCTGTACTGGCTATTAGCAATCAGAACAATGCTGGTTTACCCACAGTATTTATACTAACGTGCTCAAAGATTGATGACAGTCTTTTTACCAAATTATCACCCTGGTGCCCACATTGATGTATTCATCCAGTATAATTCCCAAGTACTGCTGAAAGTCTGTACCTCTCTGCAGAATCTTCCTTTCTGTAATATGCTCTCCATCCTATGTCCCAGTGTATATTTGCTGTAGCAGACAGACCTACCCAGACAATCCAAGTCATGCCCTGTGATCACTCTTCTCAGAAGGTACAGTTCTCCTGACATGATCTCTTTCTTTTTGTTTGTATTAAATTGGCAGTAACTTTTAAATTTAATCTTGAAAGTTTATGAAAACAAAACAAGCAACTTCTCAGGTCCCAAAACCCAAAAAACTAGAATTATATGTAGAACCAAACAACAGCTTTAAGAAACTAGATTTTACCTACACAGCTTTCTTTCAGTCTTTCAGTCTAATTCGTAATCTCTCCAAAATGAAACAAAGGCTGTTTGATGAGACTTCTTTTCCATAAAACCATGTTGACTGTTATTAATTAACTTCCTGCCCTCTAAGACATCAATAATTACATCCAGTGTCAACTTTTCAGCATTATTTTAACAGCATTAATATATTAATATATTAACAGCATTATTTTGCCCAGTGCTGATGTCCATTTATGATTACCCATATCAGAAGAACTACTCTTCTCTAATGCTGAAGCAATGTTTCCTTGAGATACTTCTCTGAAATTGCTGTATTTTTCTGATATGTATTAAAAATTAACACTAGGGTGGCAGATAACCTTCCAATCAACTTACAAGTTCTGGTGATTTAAAACTGCTTTTCCCTAGCATTAATTGTTTACAATCCTAATTGTTTATTAAACAGAATTTAAATGTCTAAATTACTTTCATGTAATAAGAATACACTGCCCTAGTTTTTTTTCTGAATACAAGAAAAGAACATTCTTTGAACAATCTATTTTTCCTGAATCATGCTAACAGTTTAATATTTTTCCTTCCATGTTGGATTGACACTTTTGCCAACATTCCTTTTGTTCTTAATCTATTAAATAGAAGATAAACATCCCACTACTTAGACACACACAGCTGTATAAGGCCACTGAAGGATACTAAGGGAGCTGGTGGAAGGGCTCACCAAACTACTTTCCATCATTTACCAGCAGTTCTGGTTCACTTGTATTACATTTCAAGAACCAGTAGCCAAGAGAAGGAAGTAAATTTCATAAAGTTAAGGGATTTAAAAGAAAAAGATCCAAATGTCAAGTGATTATAAGATATTTCAGCTATGCACGAAAAATATGTGACATACATTTAATCTCTAAAATGATGGCTTCTCAGAACAGCTTCTTTCACAGTATGCAGGACTCAGAGCTATTCTCAAGTTTCTCCTCTAAAAGATGCTGAAATCAGTTCAAGAAAAACTAAAAGCCACTAAGTAAAAGTGAAAAAACAGTTAAGCTCAATTTCCTCCATGGAATCACAGCACAAAATGGCACTGTTGCACCAATCTTCTGAGAGAAGTATTTTTAAAAAACAAAAGTGAAGTATTTAAACCAAAAGACATGGAAGTAGAGAGTGAATACACTAAATGTTTTAACCACAGTATGAAGAAAACTCAGGATTTTAAAATAGCTTAGGGGGTAAAATACCAATATTTTTATCTTCAAATAGTGCAGAAGGAGGAAGAAAAGAGAACTAATGGGAAAGGAGTATTTCTATGCTTCAGAGAACAGGTACCTAATTTTAGGCAATAGAAATAAGTAGTCAATAGCAAGAAATTGTAGATAAAATATTCATGAGAGAAGAACATGGACAACCTGCAGAAGAGTTCAGTGAAGACACCTGCTCACCCTGCAAATCAATAAAATAAGCAATACTGGACACAGTCTGAACAAAAAGTAATTTTGGGTTTGATTGTATGGCTTGTACATGGACCAGTACAGCCTTAATTGGAACACCATGTTTTGTTCTCTGAAAGGGAAGAAGAGCAACAGAGAGTGCAGGTAACTCCCTCCACCCCAAGACTGCAGAGCCATAGAAAGACCAGAAGATATGGTGAATGAAGATATTAAGGCATTAGTTGGAGGTACTTCAATGCAGTAGGCAAAACAAATAAACAAAAAACCCCTAAACAAATTTTTAAAAGGGAGAGAATGCATGAGAAAGTAAATCTTGTATCCACTTTCATATTCATAATGATAAAGGGTGATAAGCTAGACTGAATAGCCAGAAAATTAAAAGAAAATTTTGAATGTAGCATAAATCCATAGTTTGCTCTTCTGTCATATAGGCTAGAATTTATAGTTTGCAAAGAAAAAGCACTTTTTTAGATAACACTTTAATTGTATACATAAAGGTTTATAAAGAGTTTTGGAAAAGTTTAGATAACAACCTTTCCTAGATTAAGGGGCAAAGTCAAAACCACTTGTTTGATAATTAAAAAAATGGAAGATATAATTGAGCATCCTGGGCCAACTGGGTCTTAGCAGTAAATGACAGATAGTGCAGGGCCTTGAGAGAGAAGATAAGGGGTGCCACAGAGAGATGAAGAGTCCAGGAACAGAGTCTGAGTAAGAAAGATAACTTTGTGTCAGGTAAATGCATGCATTACTCTGCAAGGCCTACCTCTTCTCTTTCCCCATGTCGCCCAGAAGGAGCTACAAATACAGGTGAATGAGAAAGCCCCAAGAGACAAAATAGCAAACAAGATCATCAAGGTCTTAATGTGTCCAAATACTTGCAATATACAATCAGGAAGCATAACCTTGTGTTGTGGTACAATATATCTTCTCTATGTACATTCCATATACAAACCACTGAACATGTTTAAATCTCAGCATAAAACCCCTAACATTTCAGGTAAACGCTGGAATTTGATAGCTACATTATATCTGTGTGGCAAAAGAGGCTTCTGCTGCATCCACAACATTAGGATTTAACTTTTGGTGCAGGTGTAACATTGAACATTGCACAATATTGCTTAGAGGCCTCTCTGCATTGGATATCTTTGTTTCTCATGGAAACCTGCTTCCCAGGGGCTAAGACTCAAGGTATAAATTTAATTACTGCTCAGAGGAAACAGCCCATAGTGCCGCATGTGTTTATAACGCTGTGTTTAGGAAACAGGTGAGTGGGAGATTGTGGAACTGTAAAATTCTGCTCAGTCTCCAGTAGTCCTGTGTGGCAGCCTGTCACAGTGCTGCACATGAACCAAAATTGTTCAGTGAGTTGGTACTGTTCTGCCTCACTTCATTAATGAGGATCTGTTGAGAAACAATCTTTTTGGACAATGAGGTCTTACATTTTCTGATGGACCAAATGGAAACAGTATGTTTCCTTCTTACCATCTTTGTCTTTCAAACCTACTTTTTCCTCTTTCTTTTTTGTTTGGATTTTTTTTTGGTTTTTTTTGGCATGGCAACAGTCTGACTTCGAGAATGAGGCAGGGAAATTCTGACTGGTCCTTAAGTTGAGCCCCAGAGTCACTGCAGATGGACTAGAATGAAATTATCATGATAAAATACATTTCTTGATCAAGTAATTGATCAGCTTTCCTAGCCCCTACAGTCCAGGTGAAATTCACACAGTCTAACATAGAAATATAATGTAAGTAGACATTGAGGTCTGAGCAAATCAGTCTGATCACTCCTTATCCAATGGGAATAAACTAGCATTTGCAAAGAGGAATCCAGCTCAGCCCAAACAATGTGTCTAAAAATGGACAGATGAAACACTTCCTGAAATTGCCCATTTCACTCCATCAGCTATGAAACTAAATTAGGACTACCAGATCAGATTTAGAGGTTTAATTCTATCACGTCTAGACCAAGAAAAGAGGCAAAACCTCCTTCTCTTTTCTATGTGTCTACCCAGACTATTCTAAGCTACTTCTTTCCCTTCAGCTTTTTAAAGCTTGTTATTCTGGGTACATGCTAATTGTCATAAAACTGGTCCAAACGCAACAAGGGAGTGGGAAAAGGAACACTCTGAACATCCATCTGCTTACCCCTTGCAGATCTTTGTAGGATGTCCTGACACTGAATAAAATTTTTGTCTCCAAAGCCTTTGAAATTTCTAAAACCAAATACCAAGATTGGATCATACTTTCTTATGCCCACACCCTGATGCATATTTTTTTCCTAAGAAAATGTATGCTGCACTTATTTATCCTTTTCTTGACATCTGACAATATGAAAAAAGGTCTCATTTCAGTCACTTTCAAGTCAGCTTTTACAAAACATTTTTTGAACAATCTACAACTTTCTGAAAGACACTTCATTTGTGTAGCTTCACTTAGAATTTGAGTAGTGTATGCCCTCAGATGAGTCAGCTCACAGAGCCCAGAACCTCTTGAATCAATGCCTGTGCTCCAATACTTTTTCATAGGTGCAGAGCAAGACACCCTATCTCTGAACAGGGGACCTGCCTGAGAACAACCTGTGTCACTGGTGCACCATCCCATCTCCCATGGAAGCCCAACACCACAGTTCAATTGGCAAAATTAGACTGGACATTAAAAAGCATTTCTTTGACAACAGGGTGGTCGAACACCAATGCACTATAACTTTTGGTCATCTCTGAATTGTTGAGGCAGTCGGACTAGAAGGTTGTTGTAGGTCCCTTCCAATTGAAACATTCTATTCTATTCTATTCTATTCTATTCTATTCTATTCTATTCTATTCTATTCTATTCTATTCTATTCTATTCTATTCTAAATATCCCTTTGCTTTGCTGATAGAAAGTATCTTTACACATCTAAGATGTTTAGTCTTATTATTCTTAGGACAATCTATAGCATTTTTTCACTACCAGACACCAAGTCACAACCCAACTTATTCTTCCTTCCCTTGTCTTCATTAAAAAACATAAGAAAGGAAGAAAAGCTTCAGTATGGTGATAGATTATAAAACACAGCATTGAAAGAAGAACAAGCTGAATGGCCACAAGACAAACTTGCAGTGCTGCACTGGTGGCTCAGCCTCAGTCCTTCTGTGGTTTCCCCATATTGTTCCATCACTGTTTTACACCCCGTACCAGGAAATCCTCCCTACAACAGGGAAAAACCATCTCTTTCCTCCATGTTTCTCATGTACCTCCTGAAGCAATGCAAAAAATAGGAGGGAAGAAAACCTGGATAAGCCTCATTAGTAATTCACAGGCCCTCAGATGGCCAATGGGAGCCAGCAAAGTTTTTGGCAGCCACTAGCCAGAATTTGCTATGCAAATTCTTCTGCTTTCCATCACCACCATCACACAGCTCTGTGCAGCCAAGACAGAGAAAGGGCAGATTTTCTCGAGGTTTCCCTACTGACCTAGACATCAGCCATCACCAGGCAGTCAGTGGAAAGCTGCTGGTCAGATGATGAAGGGGTGAAAAACTGAGCTTGCAAATGTACCATGCTCGATCACATCAATGCCTCAAAGTCTTTTTCTTACTTCCCAGATATTACTCTAGTGGCCCTTGCTTTTCACCAGTTAACAGCCTGTTTTCCCCTCACATCCCTGTTCAAAAGCAAAACTTACAAAATGGCATTAAAAATAATTTTCTTATTTTGATTTCAGCACACCTCCAACATCTTTGCCAAATGAACAATTGTGTCTGCTTCTTTTGTTCAAAGGTGGGCACTAGAAACACCAGCTATTGAACTATTTATTTTTAACACTACATTAATTTTTAAACTGATTTCAATTTGTAATATTAAAAGACTTTCCTGCACCACTACTGAACTACAAACTAATTTATAAATACATTGCATGCTTGTTTTTTGGAGAAAACCTCTCTTGCTTTTCTACTTGTAGAAACTCCTGGAAAGGCAGTATTAGTCTAACCAGGGGGTGGCAGCCATCGTTTGACGTTGCTTGCTTTTAGAAATCCTCAGTATCTGCAGGTAATGATAGTGCTGACAACCAGCAATCTTCTCCTGATGAAGGAGAGGTTTCATTCCACCTGGAGTGAGAGCAGTGGGAGTTAATTCCTGGACAGAAAGAATTATAGGCATGAGACAGCCTTTAAGAAAATGCCTGGAATATCCATGCCAGACTCTAATGTCCTGTTTCATTTATGTATCTCTTAAGGAACTGAAATTTTGGTATGGAGTTTCTAGATGAAATTTTGTAATTGCATGGGAACAACATTTCCCCACATAACTTATATTTAATTTGAAAAAAAATTTAAAAGTTCTTCTCCCCTTCCTTTTCAGATAAGTGCTTTGGAAAGTCATCAAGAATGTCAAAAATGATTTTATTTTATCATGATTTAATTTAGACTTCATTGCAAACCAGTTTGAGGGCAAATTCATTTATTGCTTATGGAATTAACTTTTAATTGTTTCCAATAACTTTATGAAGTTTCATCTAGGACTGAAACTTTTAATTAAAAGTAGTGTCATATAAATTTCTATACCTTTTTACAAACATCAGAAAATGTCTATAACTAGGATTTTCCTTTATTTTATTGCTTACATCTCTGAAAAAACAAAAAATAATGGTGAATCAAGATGACAGTCATTAAATCTATCATTTCCCGGTGATTACAAACTTGAATAGCTGAGTCCCATATCCATTCCCATTTAAACTAAGAGAAGCAAAACCGTAGACCAACAATTCATGAGAAATCAGAGATTTTACAGACAAATAAATGAAGATTAATTTACTGGGCCTTGGTATGAACCTTAGTTTCCCTGACAGAACAAGAGAGAACCTGATAAGGGAAAAAAACCCAACTACATATAGATGGACTGGAAAAAAATTGGGAACTTTACTTTAAAAAGTGCAGAAGTTCTAAAATGCTTTTGGATAGAACAAACAAAGACATCATAATGCTTTGAGTCCATTAATTTCTGGATTGAGAAATTGTTTATATGGCCACATTGATGGCATTTTGGGGGAAAAAACTCCCAAACCCCAACTCTCTATCTCTACTACAACAAATAATTCAAAATACCTTATTAAATGTTGTCCTAATAGACAATGCATTAATTCAGGACCAAAAAAGATTTTTTTTCTGCAAATCTTTTTCTGTCGATGGCTGCCTTTTCTATCATCCACTTAGCTCCATTCCCTAAGCTCTCCCATTTCCAAAGACACATGTACTGTATTTTAATTACTGTATTTTAACAGGATGCATCCCCCTTTGAAACCAAAAAAGCGCACAATACACAGTGCAATAAATCTACTAAAACACTGCTTTTGAGAGTCTGTTCTGGTATTAACCATTCCTAGTAGACTTACTCATGTCTGACAAGATAAAAGACTATCTACCAGTGATGCACGGACAGAACCATAGATAACAAACAGGAGGTCTCTTCATCTCTTAAACTACTTTTATGTGAGTTTAAATAGACATGCATGTGTGTGCCCCATCCACAATCACTTCTGTCACTCAAACCTATAGTCAAATGTGGCTTTAAATTTGAGGATAACAAACAGTTGCAAAGCTTAAGCTCTGAAGAGAGTACTAATGAAACCCCCTACTTAAAATACTGCTTTATGTCTCTCTGATACCATAATTTGGTCTTAAAAGTATTTACCTGGCCTGACAGATACAAGAAAGAATATTCTCTCAAAACCTAAAGAATATTTAAACTTAATTAATCATTACAAAGAAATTA
This sequence comes from Rhipidura dahli, assembly GCA_013399225.1. NCBI lineage: Eukaryota > Metazoa > Chordata > Aves > Passeriformes > Rhipiduridae > Rhipidura > Rhipidura dahli. The sequence goes on from VXAC01001560.1 coordinate 1,219,958, forward strand.
ATTAAATTTGCAGTGCTTGTCAGAAAGACATTATATCAAATATTGGATGTAGTGGGTTTTTTCTCTCTCTCTTTGTTGAGCAGCAAGGGATTTTGCTGTTAGTGCTTCAAACTGACAAGGTTTTAGTCTTCCTGAGAAGGTAAGCATTACTTATAGTTAACCTAGATTAACAACAATAAACATTGTGGCCAGCACAGGGACTCAACCCCATTGTCAGGTATTTTGGAGAGTTTTTAACCCAAACAGACACTGACATGCATGGGGATTCTTCTGATGGTGATTTCAGCAGAGTAAGGACCCTGCAGTGCATCCCAAGTGTGATCACGATCCATCAACTGACTAGCTCCATCTTGGGAAGAATTTCAATCTCTGTTTCTGCAGGGTAACTGAGGAACCTCCTCCAAAGTGCCAGGAAGGTCCTGCTGTTCTGAAACCCACAGCCAATCTTTGATCACACAGACTTTGAGTACAGAGTGGAGAGAGCAGCTAATAGGATTTCAAAGTAGAACTACTGTCAGTTTGGGTTTTTTTCCATACCTTCCTTGTTCTCTGTTATAAACTAAAAATAACACATCTTCAGTATTTCATATCTTGGGGATTTAAGTTCTACTAATCAGTAAAACTCTATAAACAAGAGTAGCTTGATATGAAATGCTCAGAATTAATTCCTTTCTAAATTGTTTCTCAAGTGACTTACATTTGTGACTCTGTAAATCTCATGAAATCATGTTATCTCACAGTATTCAAACCCATTATTGTCACTTTCCAGAAGACAATGAATCTTGGTAATTTTCCTAACCAAGTTTCAGCATCTAGATATCACAGTGAGAAACACTTTAACAAACCACTTTATCAACAGCTAAGATAGATGCTTCTTTTATAATGTAACAGTCAGTGGACAGTTTTCAAGGTAGATTTTTAAGAATTTGTGAGGATTTCAAAAGAGACATAATTTTCTATTAATGAAACTGATAAAAGAAAATGGAAGGAAGGAAAAACCAGAGAGGGGAACATATTTTTTAGTTCTCTCTATCAGCACATGCTTCAGGTGACCATAACAAAATATGAGGTGACCATAACAAAATATGAAGGTGATATATTACTTTTGCCTAGTGATCTCTTGCCATCAACCTGCACAAAAATCTGCTCTGAGCCTGCATCTGATCTGAGAATACACAGCAGAAGACGTTGTCTGAAAGCTGAATGTCTTTGCAGTTCTCCTTTCTTTTATGGTGGATTACAGATACTGTGTTCCTACTACTATAGACTCTGCCACAAACAAAATTTAATTTGGTCTTAATCTATGAGATGATTTATTAATTCTCTTTTAAGGAAAAAATATTAAAAAGACAAAAAAAAAAGGTTTGATTTTATACATTAGTTTTATACATGTCTGGTTTAGAAACCGGACGACCCTGCTAAGTGTACAAATATTCAACAATCACCAGAGAAAAACAAACAGCAATAAAAGAAAAGGTCATCCCAGCTCTTTTACTTCCTTCATACGGAGAACTATTCTTAAGAAACTGCATATATGTCACTGGCATAGTATCTGAGAAGATGATTAATGTTATTTTGACCTATGTTGATATTAGTATTTCCAGAACATAAAGTCCTAGCTTAAAGGAAACAATGAATGAAAAAGTCTCAAGGACAGATATTAAAGTGTAAGTCCAAACAGAGAAAACAAAATTATCATAGAGGAAAACAGTACTTATTAAACAAATGCTTTACATTATTATGTGTTTCTCTGCATCAGGACGTAGCTTCACAAACACTAGATCTCAGAGGCAAAGCCATCTCAAGAAATGTCAAAGCCTGCTTTGGGTTTAGGTGCCTGTACATCTGCCATAGCTCTTAGATGCATCAGCTGTGCACTTTTTCTGAAAAATTATCTTTAACACAGAATATTTCCTAGTCTGGGTGTGCAGAAAGTATCCACTGACCACTTGTACCCAAATGATAACAAGCTGAGGTGGGAAGGTGGGAAGCCAGAGACCTCCTCAGCTGCCTTTACATGTGCAGATAGATTCAGAAAGTGCACAGGTGTGTGCACTTCAAACTCCCCTGGGTGATTTTTGCTCACACTATGAGAAAAGAATTAAAACGAAATGAGGCCAAAGTTACTACCAGTGACGCACTGCTCATTGTTTCAGCTTCTCACCTTCCAGTAACACCACTACATCGACAGCTACTGTGTAAAAAAATGAGTGTAGCCATGTCTATACAATAAAATAAAAAGGTTAGAACAAGGAGAGAGCAAAAGAGTGAAGAGAAGGTGATGAAAAGAAAGAAACTGAAAGACGCAACTTTTGGAAAAAGAAAATAAACCAATGCCAAGCCTAAGGTCTCACAAGTTAAAAAGTATGTGAAGGCCACGGAATGCTTCCAGAGGAGGACAACAAAGCTGAAAAAACAGAGCTGGAAGGCTAAAACCCTCAGAAGTTGGTCTACTTTGGAGAAAAGGGGGCTGAAGGAAGACCTCATTGCTCTCCACAGCTTTCTGAGCGGACATGGAGGGGGAGGTGCTGGTCGCTTCTTCCTGGTACTCGGTAGTAGGACATGTGGCAGGGGTTCAGAGCTGTGCAAGTGGGAGTTTAGACTGGACACTAGGAAGCACTTCTTTACTGAGAGGGTGCTCAGACTCTGGAACAGGCTTCCTAGAGAGGTGGTTGATGCCCCAAGACTGTCAGCATTTAAGAGACATTCGAGTAACACACTCAACAACACACCTTAGCTTTTGGTCAGCCCTGAATTGGTCAGGCAGCAGGACTAGATGGTGGTTGTAGGTCCCTTCCAACTGAAACAGTCTATTCCATTGTATCCTTTTGACCATCTCTATGATATTCTAGTCTATAAACTACAGAGGAGAAAGCATGTGATGCATAGTTTGCTTTTCCTACATTCATATGCCATATGGAGACTCTAGTAAAGTATGGCTGTGTGATTAAGCAATCCCAGCTGCTAAAATGATAAAACAAGTAAAACATCCAAGGATTTATTTTTTTTTTCTTTTCCTCATGAAAAGGGCAGGAAAACCAACAAAATTTGATGTATTCGTTTCATTTGACTGACACTTCATTTTGGTTCTTTATATGAGAAACAAAAGGTTGGCAGGCTTCAAAGGGAAGTTGAACTAGCAGTCTCCATGGCATCTTCCATGGCAGGTCAAGCTTTTTTGCATGCAACTCCTTAAATATGGGCCAGGACCCTTTTTTTTAAAAAAAATAATAATAAACGTAAGTGAAAGAAATACTAGAACTGGGCTCTCTTCTTGTTTCCTTTACTTCTTCACAATGCATGTACAGGATGACTTTCTAATTTTTAGTGTCTTGAAGTACAAACAATGAAAGACTTTGAAGCTACAGACTATTTCTGACAGAAATTAATCATATCATGTCCTTTTCTGAAGCACACTGAGGCAACCACTGATGTGCTTATTAGGCTAATTTCCTCAGCAACAGCAAACCAAGGCCAAGAGTCAGCAGTGACATTAAGCAGACGTACTTTTTGTGTCGTTACCTTGCCTTTACTTCTGGCATACGCTGTCAGCTTTCACTACTCTGTCTGACTCAATATTTCTAAAGCAATGTTCCCACACCTTCCTACATACACTTGGCACAGCCCTTTGACCTGCTTCAGCACTACAAACCTACATAGCTAGCACTTGCTGAGAAGGAGCTTAAGAAGGCTATGAAAAAACATTTTTTTAAGTCTAACTAGCAGTTCCTAATCAGCCTGGGCTGAAATATTGCTGTCAAACCTTGATATTTCTCCTGAACTGCTAAGCAGAGTGCCTACCACCAGAGGAGGGACACATTGAGTTCTAGGCAGAAGAGAAGTGATGACTCCCAAATGAGAAGGAAAGTAAAACTATTCACCAAATGAGTTCTGGAATGAACTTATGCAATCCACAGAAGACCACTACCTAAAACATGAATTGCAGAACAGGGCAAATAAACCAAAGTCATGTAACACAAGCATTGCAGGAAAGAAAGACATAAAATGTATAAATTTATTAACTTCTCAAAAGGATAACATTCCTACAAGTTGAACGATGTCAATAAACTTTAGCAAACTGTCAGCCCTTCTGTGCTAAAACTTCCCTTAGCTTCTCTGGAGATGCCTCTTCTGGGATGATCCTTTGTGCCTGTATCTGGGAACAGAGGATGAGTCATTGCCAGAAGAACACTGCTCCAGGACAAAGCCCATCTTTTATTACCTAATCATGAAAATTAATCTGTTTTACTATAACTATGATGTGCTGTTGCAAATAGGATGTTTCCAGGTAGATTTGGTCTAAGCTTAAACCTGATTTTCATAGTCTGTGGTTCCTTGAATGATGATCTTATTTCCTAGCCCATGAGATTTGTGAAAGCAAAAAGTAACTCTACCATTTTATACCCATGACTATTTCATTTGACTTTTCTTCCCTTGATACCCCTTTCTGTTCCATTCTAGGTGAAACGTAAAAAGCAGCAACTTCCACAGCATGCTATGAAAGGTCTCCAAAAGTCATTGTTAGACCCTCTTTGATCTCACTCTTTGTCTTCCTTACCTATATGTCCTACTCCATGTTTTTTCATTACAGCCAGCAGCACGACAGAGTTTGAGGCTCTGGGGTACTGCTTAAGGCCTGAGGTGTCTGCTGTGCTACCTTAGGGCCAGCAGAGGTGCCAGCAAAGACAAATCTGATTGCTTCCACAGGACAGCTTTGTGGCACTTTCTGTAGCCTCAAAGACTTTCTGAGACCTGCTGACAGCAACTCAAAGACACCTCAATCCAAGCAAACAATCATGTATCAGCTAGCACCTAGGAAATCAGTGAGTAAACTTTCTCATTTTTCCTTGAACCCAGCTCAGGTTCAAGTTTATGTGTTACCTAAATCCCTCAACCTCTCTCTTTAACTTCTTTGTCCCCAGATAGCATTACTGGCATTGCCAATCTGCATTCAGCTGCTGAGACTTCCCACTTTAAAACTGTGTCAAGACACTGATGATGTTTTGACAGTGCAGGTTGTAATGTAGAACATTTGACACAGCTTAGAAAGAGGTAGAAAAAAAATCTATTTCAAGTGCAGGAGCAACCAGTTTTCTAATGTTAAAAAAAAAAAAAAAAAAAAAAAAAGCCAGACCATTGCTATAAAAAAGCAGCCATAGAAAAAGACATGCTTGCTGGTAGAGTATATTATTTTAAGATGGTGTCTTCCTGACACAGCAGCTCTGAACAACACATTATAATGCATTAAACTTCAAATTTTTAAATTTGATTGTTCAGAGTCACCTTCCTAAATCAAATGTAAGTGCCATATTTCCAAAAGTGGTGAACACCAACAAGTCCTGCTGCAATGGTTTCTACTTTCATAGTGTGCTGAATTTAGTACGATGAATATTTTGATAAAACCAATATGTTTATTTAGATGTCTAAATAAGGGCTCAGCTAGCACACCAAATTTCACAGATGAAAATTACTCTCCATCAAAACATGAAACATCTCTGCAGTGAAAATTCTGACACATTCCTAACAGTAATAACAAGTAAAACTCTTAGAACAGATTACTTGTTCTCAGAAAAAGAGTTAATTTCATTAAACCCACTATGACTGCCATTTGAATCCCCTGTTACAGGAGGGAGGATGTGCCTTGGCAAGCAAGAGGGGTTTTTAAATGCATGTGTACTGTTCCTGGTCAAATGAGTAGATAAATGACATTTTTTCTAGAAGCAACTCATGGCCAGAGGGTGCCCTTAGAGCAGTAAAATCATAAAGCTTTGTGTGTCCAAGAGAGAAGTCAGGGTTTCTGACATTTGTTCAAGCCATCCACATCTCCAGCATTTGATTACCAACAAAGATTTTGGGAGCAGAGGGACAGGGAAGCAGAAGTGAGCACTTTGAGAGGCAGAGATGTGTATCAATAGATTCACAACCAGCCAGGGCCTACCAAACTTCTCGTTCTTTTTTTGTGTTTTAAGAAATAAACACAAGACACAAAGCCTGTATTTTACAAAACAAACCATGGTGTAGAATAGGGACATATTTTGAAGCATAAGCAATGTGTTCATGTTTTTGGCTGGCTCCTTATGTTTAACTCATTGCTTTCCATGCTTAGCCCTTGACTTTTCTCCTGCTGTTAATGGTGGCTCCCTGGACACTCTCCACACTAGGTTGCACTTTTTTTTTTTTTATTCCAGCATGAAACACTGGATTGCAATAAGTAAAATTTTAGGAATAGATTCTTAGCCAGGTGGTGCTCAAAATAAGAAGGTACCATACCACCTGTGCTTTTACAAAATGTTGTGTCACATTGTCATGAGGTAACCATCATGTTGCTCTGACTCAGTGGAGCTCTTTGTTGCAACACACTCTCTGAGCCAAAGGCACAGACATAAACAAGAAGAGGAAAAGAATGTGGTGGTTTTTTTTTTTTTTCTGACTAGCCACAGTGGATAGAAAATAAAACAGTAAAACTGTGGCAGCTCCAATTACTTGCTATGGAAAAGCAAACATTCCAAGGCTGTAAGAGGAATCAGACAGATGATAAATTAATTCAGAATTCTTAATTCAGCCAACCTTGTCATATTATGATCAGTTCGCATATGCCCTCGGTACATATGAAACTCATCCACAGCATTGCTTAAATTCTTCACTCTGCATTCAAAACTCTCATGCTTCTTTGGCAGTACACAGAAGGAATCAAGCAACATTTAACAGGGGAGTTGAGCAGTAACCATGAATTTGGTGCAAATAGCTTCTGCACTAGTCTGTCTCAGAGCCTTCAGCAGCATGCCAGGAGCTTGCCACATAAGGGATCTACAGTAAGCACTGTATTACAGCTCAGGGGCTATCATTAATTGAGTGGGTGAGATAAAAGTCCCTTCAGCTCCCTCACTAAGCTAAAATGCATTGTCCTGTCAAGAAAAAAAACAATAAATACAAGCCTCCTAATGGAGTATTATAAACTTCCTAATGGAGTATTATTTTCCCCTCTTTCAGCTCATCCACATGAAAACCTAGAAAGAGGATGCTGCACCACAGAATTGGGCATGATTGCAGTGTCCCCATTCCTACTGGAAACTCTTGCATTTGCAGGGCAGAGGCAATCAGCTTTCCTGAGGGTATGAAATGTGTCCAACACACACACATTAATGAAGCCTGGCAAGAGCCACAGAAACCTACCATCCTACAAGTAACTGTTTCCTGCTCAATATATTTTGCATTGCTACTCTAGCCTCCTGAAGAACTGAACCTTAGGAAGACTAAAGTGGTAGCTGGCAAAAAGAAAAGCAGATGGAAATGCACAAATTCTTCCACAATAGCCCTTCCACAATGAATATCTGCCCTGAGACCATGAAGAGCTTCAGTAATTAGGCTGTTCACTGGAATTATGTCTGCTTCTGAATGGCTAACTGGAGCCATTGCAACAAAAACACCTTCCACTTTCCTGGGTTTAAAAAAAGTTGGACTTGATCTCGTCAAATGAAAGCTGAGCTTTAATGCACTCACATGTAAAGTCTCCATGTTATTTACATAGCTGTAGTTTTCAGTAGCCTTTACAATCCATCTGTCTCTTTATTATGTTTCTAATCTTTAAAGGAACTAATTCAGTCTGAACAGAGAAATCAATAGCATTAAGTGCATCACTACCTGCCTGCTCTGTTAAACAATGAGTTAAATTCCATAGTATCAAAATCTCCTCTTTAAAAGCTGCATGTCATGCAATCAACTTCATGTGATCCTCCAGAACACCTGTATCCCACTACAGCAACAGGGCTGCCATTTTCAACAGTGAAATTCATACAGGTATTAGAACTCTTTCTTGACATTACATTCAGGGCTGGAACTAACTCCTAGAAGAGAAAAAAATTATCAACCATCATAGAAAATTGTAAAAGCTACTGTCCCCAAGGGAATCTAAAGAATAATATTGGTTACTATTGTTACTATTTTGGAAGCTGAGACAGCAATTGTCACTGACACACACTTTTTATGTTTTGCAATGTATCTCAGCAATACTGAAATGAAGCCATGAGCAGAGAAAGATCCACCTTTGCTCTTCTTTCTGAGCACTTTGGCTCTACAGATCAAAGCATAGCGATATTACTTGATCTGATTACGTACAAGTGAAGAGGGAAATGGATGAATTGATGCCTATGAGTGCTGAGATGGGCAGAAAGCAGGAAGACAGGAAAAAAATCCTGTTGACATTATTGATCTTCACCAATGGACACAGCCAAGCCAAAACCAGTTATTCAGCTCAAGCTACTTTTGTGATTTCTTTGTCTCTCTTTTCCCTTCTGTGCAAGGTACAAATCACGTGTGTCATCATATTTCTTTTCAGGGTCTGAATCAGGAAAATCGCTATGAGCTTTCTCTTTTTTTCAGAAATTATAGCTGTAGAAATGAAACTGTTACACACACAGTTTCCTAAAAGCCACCAAAATGTCCCTGTAATATAGAATTGTTTTGATCTAAAGAAAACACTGCTATTGCAGTTGCAGACTCAAAAATGGTCTTTTTAATCTTTAACAGAGATTTATGCCTCCAAAACTTTCTGTAAAGAAGCCACAATCTTCAGTCTTATTACTATCAGGGTTTCTATGGAAAATTCTTTTCTTCTTTGGAAACCAATGACAGATTAAAGATTTTATATACACCCACATGGACATAAACACATTTTTTGGTTTACTGGATATATTCGCCTCCTCGCTGAGAGAAATATAAAAAAAGCCTGAGCGTGGAAAACTATGAGAACAGAGAAGGGGACTTGCAGGCCTCGTAAAGCAGGTATTATGCTACCTGCATGTTTTCAAACACTCCTTGGCACTCCTGTCACACTTTAGAGAAATACAATCAAGTTTCCACAGGTAGGGGTATACACAGCAGCCAGAACTATGCTAGCTTTGAGCCCTCTGAAGACCTTCAGCTCTACATTTCATCTGTGTGGCCCTACTGCAACCAGCACTCCTGCATCTGCCTAATTGATGGTCATTTCCTCCAAAGCAAGCACTATTGACCCAACAGCAGATACTTGCTTGATCCTTCTCTCCAGTCACTGAGGAAGATGGAAACACACCTAGTTTTCAACCTTCCTCTAAAGAATAGGGATGAATGATAGACACAGCAACTTGCAAGTGGATAAAGAAAAGAGGTTGCAATTTTTCCATTTTTCATGGATAATAAAGTTATGAATGACTGAGGAATACTATTTAAGTATACAGAAGTGTACTATTTAAGTATGCAAAACGTTGCTTGAAATAAAGCCTGACTTTGAACAGACAATAAAATAAAAATGATAATATTAAAAAAGAAGCAGCAGCATCTACAGCAATAGGAAAGATGAAAATTAGAAATACATTGTTTTCCAGAAAAGAAATTGTGACTGAAACTAAATAAGCAGAATAATACGTGTGGTTTGCTTAGTGGCCTGCTGTGTAAGACAGTGCTTGAGCAGCATGGAATTGTTAACTTAAAGAGTTGCTTTGACACTGTTCAACTCTGTGTAAGAATACAATATTTAGCATTATTCTAAATGGTAACAAAGCAATTGAAAGGAATGAACTAAAAATAAGAATTTGAATTGCATAAGTGTTTAGAAAAATATGTGTCAATTAGAAACAAAAAACTCCTAGTAATTGTAAAGTGTTGCTTACTGAATATATAGGCTAAACATCAATAATAAGAAATATATTTAATGGCTGAAGCCTTTAAATAACCAAAAAAAAAAACCCCAAAAATGGATAGTGTACTAAGCATTATACCACTTATATGCCCTTTTATGGCCTCCATGACTTTTGAATATGACATAGAATGCTGGGAATTACACATTTAGAATCATAAGCATTTGGCTATTGCCATTTTAATAGAGAGATTACTGCTAAGAATATTTAAAACATAACCAGTATGTATGTATGTAACCAAATTAAATCTGATGTTTATGGCTTTGAGTGACCTTAAGGAAATGCAGGCAAAGTACCAGCAGTGGACCTGAAAGTTGCTGTACCTGTCAATAAATTATAAGATTGCATGAGCTTTGAGTAGAAACATTCAGAGACATTCAAAGCCTGAAACAACTGGAAGACCTTACTGAAAAATAAAAAAATTTATATATATATGTGCCATATTCAGACTTTTCTTCTTACCCCTATAAAGACTGCTGGCAATGCTCACTTATTTGCTTTAAATTAGTGAGAATGATGAACATAACACTAATAAATTACAATACATGCAATGCCTTGGCTATGAGTGTACCCTGTACAAACAAAGTGTGTACAAAGCAATTTTATTTCTTCAGAGATCGTGACATTTATAAATTACTCTCTTATAAAATGAGATTAAGGTTGCTAAATGACCCGCGTAGGCACATTTTACTCCAAAATGAGACCCATAACTCATAACATGATATTGGTATATGGATATCCATACAATACACTGATCTTTCACACTCCAATGGGTTTCCAACAGCAGTGCTGACTTCTGTCATGTTTTCTTTGTACTTTTCTTTAGTCACAGAAATATAGCACAGCAGTAGTTCCAGAAACAGATTTCACAAAACACACAAGTGATGCACAGAAACCCCTGAGGTATTGTTCCTCCTTGTCAAGCAATCAGTGTGGTTCCATGCCACAAGTTATTTCACAGCGGTGGCAAAAAAAAAAAAAAATTAAATATGTACATTCTGGTGTGAAGGCAAGAAGCTGAAAAAAACTCAAAAGACTGTATGCAACCCATGTACTTTAATAAATTATTAGTTTTGTCTGTATTAGAATGACACCATCCCACCCAAATCAAAAGCAAAACACTTTGCAAAAGTCATGGTATAAATACAACAAAATGTTGCATCACTTCTGAGCACATGATCCAGCACATATTTATCCTTTCAATACCACTCTGTGGTAGAAAAGTGTCCTACTCACGTTATAGTGGGGGATGTAAGAGAGATGATTTGTTTATTCCAACCTTCCAGAAAATCTACAGAAATAAGAACATACTTTGTCTCTGCAGTGCCAGGTACCATCCTTTGTGTTACATCCAGCATGATTTCTGATGTTTAAACCGGAAAATTCGGTACAAACCGTATGACAGTCCACATTAACAATAGTAGATTGGTGGTAATTCACCTTTTTTTCTGCTTTTTTACAAGGATTTTCTGAACAGCTCGATTTACTGTACTCTTCAGATGCAGAAGATGCTGTGTCCCCAAAATCTTGGAAGTTCTTTTTGCCTGTGCATGCAGGTTAGGTCTCAGAGTTACCAGAAAGTAGCTTTTGATGGGCTGGTCGGGGTTCACAAAACTTCACAAATTTCAAGCATCAAAACACCCCCCTCTGCACCATTAAGTATTTTAGTGTTTGACCTGTGTTTGTCTCCCACAATTCAGATAAAGACATTTACAAAACTGTGGTATGACTTAGGCGGAGGGAGTTCCACTTTATAAAATAAAATGTAAATTCTATAAGTCAACATGTTAAATAAGTATTCTGCTATTACAACTTTACAGAATACTTATATTGGGAAGTACCCTCACGCTTCAAGGAGCCAGTAAACCAGGAACCCTAAAGGATCCTGTAAATATTGCATATTGCTTCAGAATGTCACGTACCAGTTGTAGCACACAGTACATCACAGTGCAATTATTTGTAGTTAAAACTGCAGACTTCTCCTATGTATTGTATTCCCAACCCTGACTTTCTCTTCCTGATTAACTTCTATGACAAGGTCATATTCATACTTTGAATCTGAGTCCTTGAAGCTGTAAAGGAAACATATGCAGTGATGATCCTGAGTCTAACATTTTTCAGCCTGGTCATGAACACTGCTAGATAACTTAGTCAAGCAGCAAGTCTCTGACAAGCAGGCAAGTATTTGCCAGTGAGAATTGCCATTCTTTGGACAGCTTTATCATCAGAAGTACTAACAGCTGTTCTTGAAACCAAGCTTTGGCTACATTGCATTAAGCCTTGCTCACCACTCCTCTTTCCAACACAAGAACTGGTAATGGCATACACTGTTTAAATCCCCTTCAATTTATCCTGTCATATTTTATTCCAACAACATAAGCTGTGATATTGCAAGATACTGAGTGTTATAAAGTACTGAGTGACTTTTACTCCTATGAATGTCAGCGAGAGTTCAGTTTCTTACAAAACTGGGCTGATATCCCCTATCTCCTGTGAACAAATAATCCATGAAAACAAACAAAAAAACCCTAACATGCTGCATTAAGTATATTTCCATGGCAAAGTGTCAAAGTGTTCTTGCTGACATTGGCAATTTCTGTAAATATTTTGCCTACCATAAAGTGAAAGCTTTTAGTAGATTACAGACCTGCAATTTCACATGCAAATCCCCAGATCCAGTGTATTACTTGTGGTTCACAAGCTCGAAGTGAAATCCACAGAAGTTTTAAGGATCTGTTATAAACTCTAGCAGACTTTGTATGAGGTGCTGCACAGAATGAATCTTCTTCAGATCACCTTCTTTTGATGTGAAGACGTCAGCAAGTTTGCAATACCCTTTATCCTCTAGGATCTGTCCCATTATACCTCAGCTATACTGAAGTGGACATAGATGCAAATGTACTGCTATCTGTGCTTCCCAACACTTTTAAACTATTTAATGTTATATTTCCAAATATATCTGATTTTCCAGTGAGCACACCATCAGTACATGGAGTGACTTAAACTGTTACTATCTGCACCCATATTATCTAAATACCATCCTGGAAGATTTCTGCATATAGATACGCATTGAACCTGTCTGCATGAGGCTGGATATCTTACTTATTCGAGATAAACAACTGTGCTGAGAAATATAAAGGAAATTAGTATTTATAAAACTTTAAACATAGAAGAATACTATTATGTACTAAGAAAGACAGGCTTTCATATAAAATTTTTGTCATTCAAGTACACAAGTTAAGTAATGCTTTCTTTCTGTTACCTACATCATTGCGCTATTTAAAAGAATCGGCTATTATGGAGACGTAGCTATTTCACAGAACCTGATATATAGATGATGTTTTAAAGCAAGTTAAGGCAAAATACTTCTTGCACAATTCAAATGAACTTAGGAACTCTCTGTAAAGTGAAAAATGGAAATTTCAGTGGAATTCATAAAAGGAAGAGAATCTTAACATGTGAAAACCACCTGACCCCTAAACATAAACAAAAAAAAGCCCCATGTTTATAAGTGCCTTATTTAAATATAGAACTTATTTTATTTTCTTTGTGCCTGATGGCTAAAACTGTCAGCATCTATTGATATGTCTACTTGTTGAATTATTTATATTGTAAGTATAATATTATAAAAAAAGCATGGCCCGAGGCAAAGAATGCTCTGCAACAGAACCATATTTATATTCATCTGAGAGCCAAGTGAAAAAACCACTCCTGAATATTTATTTCAAACAAAATACAATTTAAATTAACTCAGTGGTGAATAATATCTATGCCTGATAATTAAAGAAAAAAAAGTTCAAAGTGCAACCAGTTAGATTTGACTAACCTAATGCAGTGATAACCAATATGTGAGAGTTTTCTACATGAAATATAGAATAAATTATGCCCTACTGCTTTCAAACGCTAAGAATGGGATAAATAAAAAAAGTAAGAAAACAATATTCCAGCACTATTGCCAAAAAATGGCCTGCCATATCTATAACAGTCTGACATTATTTTGGGAAAACCCTGAGATTTTTCCAAGTCATGCTAAGATTCAGTTCATCTCTCAGCAGCATAGTGCCAACACCAACCATTTACTATAAGGAACAGGCCGTACTTAAGCTGAAAATCACATTGGACTGCTGATGTGCTCCACCCCCTCAGTGGTCCCATGGCCAAAGTTGGAAGCCAGGTCACCACTGATGAACCCCTCTGGCTGTGTGAACACAGGGTCCTCCAGCATGTGGTGCTGCCACAAGTAGGAGATTGTGCTACCAAGGACAATCTGAAAAACAACCGGCTGCTGGTCACTACACAGGACCACGGTGCAATCTGGACTGGAAGACACCTAAGAAGGTTTCTGGTCCAACCTCCCCTGCACAGCAGGATCAGCTCCAAGATCATGCCAGGTTGCTCAGGGCATAGTCCAGTTATCTGTAGAATACCTCCAAGGATGGAGCCTGCATAACCTCCAGGGGCAGCCTGTGAGTTCAGCACACAGCGGGTACCTACAGTCGGCAACTGGCCTGAACTTCATTGCCCACATACACATCATGTGCACTTTGAGCCCTCCAAAAAAAAAAAAAACTTTATTTGCCTTGTCTTTCCCCCTCCATGCTGCACCAGTCAGTAATCACAGAATCACAGGATCATGGAATAAGCTGAGTTGGAAGGCACCCACAAGGATCATTGGGTCCAGCTCCCAGCCCTGCACAGCACCATCCCCAAGAGTCACACCATGAATCACAGCCTATGAAACTCACCTCCCCCTCAGATGTAGTAAATGCTGCAGCACCAGAACTGCCTTCTGACAGAAGTACCTTATTAACTCTAACTTCAGGAGAAAGGGAAATCTTGAACACACCTGAGTTACACATTCACATACTAATCAATATTAATCATGTCTTCGAGCCTGTCCTCTAGTGAGCAATTTTTAAAGCAGCTTCCATGGATGACTTCATGTGCACAGGTGTAACTCTTTTGGTGCCACTCTCTCAGGAACTGATTATTTTCACTGTCTCTTAGAGAATTAAATCATCAAGAGACAATAGCAAAGATAAGCAGGTCTTACTTATAAAATAATCCATAAAACTTCTGTTAAAATAAAACCAAACAGGACTTTTTGTGAACTTAACTTGCTACATAACCGTGTTTTCTAATGAATAAAGCAAAAGAAATACACAATAGTATTTTGATAATGCATCTAAAATATTAGTATGCTACAAGTTTTTATATGAGTCATGTAAGGGACACAAGGTTAAGGCATTAACAGAGAAATTATTTCATTTGTGGTTAAGGGCTCCAACCCACACTCTGAAAGGTCTCTTTGCTTATGTCAGCTGCATGTTACTCTAACAGTCATGACTCCTCTCTGATTTAGATTACTTGTTCCAGATTATATTAAATCAAACTCAAAATCTTGGCACACTGCCCATCAAGATCTCTGCATTTAAGAAAAATGTAGGCTTTTAAAACTCAAAATTAGAGCTTCAGCCTTTTTGATGTCTACTTATTGTAATCCTACTCACTTGTTTTCCAGTATTGTCTCAGCTATGGAGGGATGCTGCTTTGTTCTGTGACTTTTCACCTAGCCATATAAAGAAGATATCTTTTCCAACAATTAATGCAGAAACAAAGTCAGACAAAAAGGAGAGGTTTGCCATGTAGGCTACATGCAACTGTAATTAAGCCCGGGAGTTAAAATAGGGATTTCAGTTTCTCCCTAAGGAAGACATTCTTCAAGAAAGACTTGCACAAAGGTTATCCTTTTTCTAATTGCATGAACAGAAAATGTTATAGAAAGACCATTTTAATTATAACTACATTCATTTCTATCAAATCTGCAATTGTACACACTTATAAATGTAAATTCAATAAGGCTCACCCTCCTTTTTCAATTCTTATGAACAGCTAATCTGAAAGCTCACCTTTTAATTACACCTCTTGACATGTCAAACCATGTACAGGTATTGTGTTCAAAGGCACCAGTGCATAATCAAGCTGTAGAGAACCATAAAAACTACCTTCTGCCACAAAGCTCTGCACATGCACAGGTGACGGCACATAGAAATGGCATTAAATTCTTCATATTGCCTTCCAGATTGGCTGTGAAAAGATGATGCACATACATGTATACACGTGTGTGTGTGTGTGTGTGCATGAGAGCAGCAGCACGAAGGACCGGCAGATACTGGTCTGCATGGAGAAATGATGACAGTAGACTTTACTTGGTTTTCCTTACTACAGTGAAACTGGTCCACTTACTTCTCAGCTGGCAAGGCCTGCACTTCCCTAGAGTGTTTGCACTTTCATCACCACTCAGCTGCAAATCAGCTACTTAATCTCTGCAGAAGAGTGAATAGCAGGTGACACAGCTTAATGGAACACATCTCCATACCCATTTTGATTATCAGATTTGGGGTTGGATTACATGCATTTTCCATGCAATATCAGGTTCAAGGCCCTAATTCCTATTTTTAAAGGTCTCAAATGGCTGAGCATCAAGATATCTCATAGGTCAAATTCTGTGAGGATTTGGCAAATAATTTCATCCTTCTGGCAGAATGGAACTTTCTACAGTAAAGTTTTTCTCAGGTGAATTGCATCAACACCAGAGATGGGGCTCACCTTCCACTTCAAACACAAGTCACATTTCTTTCAGTCTTCTCTAACAACCCATATGCCTCTTTCTGAGGAATCATAACAGTTTTGAACAATATAAAATTTGTATCTTAGAAAAAAGATGGCACGGCTAATATTATAATGTATATTATATCATGTGTTATATATATATTATAATGCCGTTACAATATTATTAATATATTTATTAAGATGTCATACTAAACATTAACAATATTTAATGCATTTCATGTTGAAAAGAGCAACAATGAAATGCAATGCTTTGCTTAGGTACAATAACTGATAAATGTAATTTTCCCATTGGAGGAATGTGGTTAATTAGTTAATGGCATTGTGTGCAGCTACAGCTGTTCTGTGTCCTATACATGCCCATGCTTGTGCCCACGGAACAAAAAACAAGCAAGGCAGTTACAGATACACTCACCACCTAGATACAGCTTCATTTTTTTACCATGCCTGTCTAAGATAACTAATCTTAATTAGACCCAATGATCACTGCCCAGCTAGAACTGCATCAAATAAGGTGTCTTGGGTAAAAACTCCGAGCAAAAGTCACTCTCTCACTGCTGGTTGCACATACTGACTGCACTGCTCCATCTAATCTCATGCCATTACTACATATTAAAGTCTCTGTTTCTCAAAGAAGGTTTACCAAGGTATTTTGAATTCACCTTGTTTTTACACAAGTGGATTAGAAAGCTTTTCTCAGTAAAAAATTAAATAAATCATCCTTGCTATTTCACTTTCTTTTCATTTAATCCTCAATTCACAAAATTGGGTCATTTTCAATGGTTTTACCACATGAAACAGTAAGGAATAATAATAGCCAGCAATTAAGTCAAATTTAGCACTTATTACTCAACAAGAATTGCCTAGGAACAGAACATGTTTTCCATAAATGCATTCATTGTTCAAAATTCTTTTGAGCATGTTTTATGCATTTGCATCCTCTCCTACAGATATTTAATAAGCTGCTCATTGCAAAAATGTATCAGAAGCTGAATACTCATAATTCAAAATTAAAGTTAATTTGACAGAGCTTAAACTGAATGTGCCTTTTGCTGATTCCACAAGTAGAGCTCATCTGATCTGCAGTATGTCCATTCATGAGTCTGAATTTTGTATTTACTTTTCATTAATATTCTCAAATAATCATTAAAAACAATGGGGTTGTTTTTAAATTGTTTCTATGAATAACCATGTTCTGAAAAGATTCAAGCTACCTACAGGAGATA
The DNA here is from genome assembly GCA_013399225.1 of Rhipidura dahli. Taxonomy (NCBI): domain Eukaryota; kingdom Metazoa; phylum Chordata; class Aves; order Passeriformes; family Rhipiduridae; genus Rhipidura; species Rhipidura dahli. The sequence goes on from VXAC01001560.1 coordinate 1,237,488, forward strand.
AAACATGTTCACTGAGCTCTGTTCTGTCTTTGAGCACAAATCCAAGTGGCTACACACAACTGAAATCTGACTATAAAGTTCTAAAGAGGAAAAATATGGTGTGTTTGACATGACATTAAGATAATTCTACTTCTGTTTGTATAAATGAAAAATAAGAGCTACTGTCTCAACATGACACACAGTGTCAAACGTTAATGATTTCATAGAAAATACATAAGTGATCCATTTTGTACTCATCAGCTTTGATATGCTGTCTGCCCTCAGACACCCCTTTAAAATACGTACAAAGGCTGCAGCACCAGACATGCTTTTCTGGACCATTATCTTTTTCAACCCACAGTATAAGCACTCATCTACGACAGAGCTGAGGTTTTACATCTCTCCCTTTTTAATTTCAATTATAACTTGCAAAAAAAGTCAAGCTTCCCTTACAATACGAACCACTCAGGTTGAATACCCATTACGTGATCAACATAGAAAGTTAGACATAGAGGAGTTAGAATAGGCACACTGTATTTATAACATCCTTTGACTGTACCCATCTTTAGTTTCCTAGCACAGAGATTCAAGTCTTTAAGTTAAAAATAGTTGTCAAATCTTTGGTCTTTAAGTTAAAATTAGCACTTGAAAACATTCACACTTTGGGAATTATAGCTCGAGCAACAAATCTCACCACTTCAGTTACAGCATGTGACAACGCTCCTCTGCAACACCCAAAAAGCTGAACATAATGGGATGTTCCCTATTAGGTAGAGACTCAGGAGGCGTAGCAGCTCCAGGTTGGGCGTAACGTGGGCTCTGAGCCTGGAGCTGGAGCACGGTGCCACAGACGCCGTACTACACACCCAGCCTCCATCCCACGGACTCGGGGAGCAGTGTCATGCTGAAGATGACAGTGCCACATGGCAATAAAGTAAATCTGATTCAGGTCCCTGTGGCACATGCCCAGCCCGTACCTTGCTTCAGTCACCAGCCCTCCTCCTGTCACCCGTGCAGTTCACAGCCGTGTACAACGAGGGTGCAGGAGGCAGACAGATCAGAGTTGGTGTTTGTGCTTTGCACAACTGCAGGAGGCCTCACGTTGTGCTCAGCAGCAGAGGAGTCAGCCTAGCATTCATTACTCCAGGTTGTTTACCATCCAGCCCTCACTCTCACTTATTTGCAGACTGGTAAAAATGAACAAGTTTTCTTCCTCTCAGCTGGCTGTCTAACAAGGTTTAAAACTCCCAGTCTGACCATGGAACCAAGTGGAACCCTGTAATGAGACAAGTGAGGCTTTGAAGGTCTGTCTTCCAGCCACTGTTTGGCACAAACCAAAGCACTGTATTGACCAAATCTCTGTACAGACTTCGTTGACTTACACAGCCATTCATCAGAACTTACTACAGGTAATAATTATGGATAACCAAGAGTTGCTCTTGTCTTGAAATAAACAAGAGCATATGTGAGAATACAACAGAAAAATGAACTACTCAGTATCTCTCTTCTAAAAGCAATATACTTGTGCATTAGATTTTTAATATCAATAGACTGATATCTAGAAGGGGTAATCAGGTATTTTTTAAAAAATCCAAATAAATAAGGGACCAAATTAATGAAGACGTAACTACCTTTTCACTACTTAAATATCACAGTAATGGGGAAATACTCTAAAATGCTTTATTGCCTCCCATTTTCTTTCAAGTTGCAAATTTTATAAAATTATACAGGGGTGTATTTATATATAGTACTGCCAACCTCACAAGATTATAACACACAAGCAAAATTAATATTATTATGAATATTATTTCCAAACTCTTTTTACCCCTTTCCTCACTTCACATTTTTCCCTCTGGGATCTGATTACATGCAAATAGAGGAAAAAAATGGGAAAACACAGAGATTCTGGGCACCTGCTACACTTTCTGCTTTGCTTCTCTTTCACTTCATGCTATGTAAAGGGAAAGAATGGGTAAGGAGAGGCCACAGGCTTCTTGTTTTGTCACTCCTGGGACAGCAGAAACTGGTGCACGCTATGCAACACCTGCCTCAACTGGAAGCATCCTGCATGCCAGTCCAAAGCCATCTTCCACTTTCCTGCACTGGCAGCCATCCCACCCTCTGCAGCCAGCACTGAAGCAGAACTGCTGAGCTGTCAGCAACTTCTCACAAGAGGCCAATTTTTACGCCGCATAATTGTAGCAAAAAAAAAAAAAATTCATGAGAGTTGGCAACCCGTGGTAAATTTGCATGCATATCTGATTAGCTGTGTCTTTAGAAAACACAGTCTTACAAAATATTGCAAAATTATTCATTTTATTTTTTTAAAGTCTGGATTGAATTCTGTCAAAATATAAAGCCTGTTTTCTTCTGCCTTCCCTCCCTCCAAGTGAGTATAATCCAATTTTCCTTTGAAACTGTAACATTTTATTTCACATTGCTTGGGAGTTATGAGCAAAAAGAGAAAAACAGTAATAGGAATGAAAAGGGAATTTGCTAGCTTCATCTTTATTTAAGCAGCCAGAGAATGAAATAGAACACTTCCCTACAGTTAGTCCTCTTCTTCCACCCACTTCCCCAGAAAATATCTAGAAGATAAGGCTCCAAACTGGTTAATCAAAGCTTATGGAAGTCATTCTCAGGGGCAGTTTTATGTATCCCCTACATGCCATTATCCTGAGTTCAGACTACTGAGATCACGGTACAGGAAAGGAGCCAGGATGTTTCAGATCTAGGCACAGATGGGAGACCTGCTCTGGCTCACCTACACAGCTGGTGTCAGAAGGCCAAAAATGTAATCGCCATCCAGGCTAGCATGTAAGAGCTATAGTGAACTCAGACAAGATTTTCATGTTTGTCAGACTGACTGGGACGTATTTCCTGAGACTGGAAACTGCATTGCAGGAAGATTGAGGTAGGAGAGATGGGGTCACTTTTTCTGACCCTGCAGAGGAATCTGCTTCTGACATGCTGCTGTTTCACCTTTATCTGTGAAAGATTGAATGACAAATGCTGCATTTCAGGCTGTGACTGGGGCTGCCAAACATCTATTTCATGTGGCAGTGTCGGCTCACAGCTTGGCCCCTTTCACCCAGAAATCACGTGGGACCACCCCAACCCATCCCTTCTCCGCAGTGAAGTCAAAGTAAAGAAGAGCAAACACTTTCACCACAGAAGGACCCAGTCTGCATCTTTACCTGCCAAGCTACTGCATATGACAATACCTTTTCAACCTACCCCCTTCTCAAACCTGCCTCAGAGCTTTCTTCCCAGTCAAACATGAGTACGCCCACTTGAACCATCTTCCCAATCACCGAGCCCTTGCAACAATCAGAAACTTCCATCAAAAGACAAAAACACCTGGTTTCCAAGACCAAACCACCTGCCTTCATCTCACCTTCACTCCACCTTCCTCAGTACCTTCCTGGCATCCATGGCTCAGAAAGCAGACTCTCCAGCACATGTCTCTACTGCATGGCTCCAGTGCTCAGGCAAAGCTCAGTGCTCAGACAGTGAAGACAAAGAATAAAAAACAATAGGGAATCAACACAAAGCAATGTACACCCATGCATGAGACAAAACCAAAAGCTCTTCTTCCCTGTCTCTTGTGGTTCCAGAGGCATATATTCTTTATTCCATAAATGTGCATTATGTGAACTGCCAAATAGTGCTACGAGAAAAGCTGCATCAAATTGGTTAAATTTTCTTCACAATAGTCCAGGCAGAATTTTGAATGCCATATTTTGCTCAGTGTGAAAGATCTGAAGACTGAAGCAATTTTTTAAAAGCAATAGATTAAAAAAAATTAGATTTCATTTCGGGACTTCCGTACAATGTCCTGGCTGTGTTTGTGTAACACTTTCTGAAAAGAGCAAGAGAGGAAAATCCAGGTTTCATTTCAGAAAGTGCACAAAGGGAAACATTGCTTTGGTTACACAGATTTTTTCCCAGTACTTTGATACATAGGTGCTTATGAACATTTGACAAACACTAAGCAGTTAGACACTAAGCTATTAGACAGTGTCCAAAGGAGGGCCACAAGGGTGGTGAAGGGTCTGGAGAAGAAGCCTTACAAGGAGTGGCTGAGGTCTCTTGGTCTGCTCAGCCTGGAGGAGGCTGAGGGGAGACCTCACTGCAGTCCACAAGTTCCTCAAGAGCGGAAGAGGTAGGTACCAATTTCTTCACTCTTGTAGCCAGCGACAAGGCTACAGGACAAGGAAATGGCAAGAAGCTGATCAGGGAAAGATTAGGTTGGATATCACAGAGAGCTTTTTCACCCAGAGGGTGGTTGGGCACTGAAACAGGCTCCTCAGGGTAGTGGACTCAAGAAGCGTTTGGACAATGCTCTCAGGCACATGATGTGGCCCTGGGGGATGGTGCTGTGCAGGGCCAGGAGCTGGACTCGATCCTGATGGGACCTTTCCAACTCAGCTTATTCTATGATTCTGTGACAAAAATAAGTCTTCCATAAAGACTTCCTATTAGGGGGTAGAAAGCCCAAACTAATAAGCCATTCCTAGTGTCATAAATAAAATCCATTTGCTTCTGCAGTGAAACACCACCTTTCAGTTTTTATTATCCTCTTACAGCTTTAAGTAACATGGTCACCATAGTTCATTTTCTTTGTGGTGAAACTATATGCTTTAGTTCATAAAAATAGAGCATAAAGTTTTGCCATAAAGAAAATACTGTGCTTGGTAATGTTTACATATAAGTGATAAAGCAAGAAACAACAGAAAAATAAAGAAAATCTGGGAAGAAATGAACAATGAATCCTGCATGCTCTTGTCACTTTAAAATAGTAGCTGTAAATTCAAACTGCAACTGCAACCATTTCTCTTGTCAAAGTCCTCAGAGCCTCTGTAGTTAAGCAGGCGGCAGCCCTCAACCCTGAAGAGGGTTTGGACACAACTCCTGGCAAGGAGCTGTCACCTATATGAACAACTTCCTGCATATGGAGGGGACATTTCCTCTCACCAGTTATGCTCACACCAGTGACGAGATGGCACGAGGTACTCAGCACCAGTTTGCATTCACATGGGGTCTTTTAGCTCCAGATGAGCACCAGTTTGAGGAGGGTCTAGACAGCTTTGGTAGTAGCCACTTGGATGTTTATGTATTGCACTCTTCAGTACACCACATAATAGGAAACATTATTCACTTGGCCACCATGCAGCACAAGTACACAGAGACAGCTTGATTTCTAATCACACCTAAGCTAATAAGTCCTCCTGAGACTTGTTATTGTCAGCTTGAGCTGTCTGGAAACATCTTGCCCATATTTAAAAAAACTCTCAGTCAATCCTCTGAAAAGGTCTAGTGCATCCATGAAGTAGAGCAGATGCCTGTAAAAGCACCCCAGAAAACCTCAGACTGTGTTTTTCTAATAGACTTACTAGAATTTAGCAGCTAAAATCTCTGGCTGTGCTGTGCATGCTTCAGCCCAGGATTTTGATTGGTGAGTAAGGAGGATTTTCTCTTGGGTTGCTCCTAACCCCTTTCCCAAGCTGCCTGTGAGGTAGTCCCTACTGTGTGGCTCCAGTGCTCAGGCAAAGCTCAGGGCTCAGGGCTCAGGGCTTTGTCAGGCAGTGAAGACAAAGAAAACAACAAAAGGCAGTGAAGTAATTAAAGCCCTACTCAAACAAAATTAACACATATAATGCAGATTAGTTAAGAAGAAAGTTAACCACTCTACACACCGGCGGTTGCTTTATACCCAGGCTTCTTATTCCTACCTGGTATGACACTCTTCAAAACTACAGGATTTAATCCTGCTGCATAGTTAAAGCATTACAGCTTTCTAAAGTCAATTAGACCTAACATTTGAATGCTTGATTTTGCAGCTCCTTTTAATGAATTTTAATTTATTTGTTTGTTTTAATGATGTATTGACAAATATCGTCAAGCAGCAACAAAAACAAGCTGAAAACAAGCACTGTGATTACATGCACCAGGTTTAACTTGCTTCACATCCCTGGGAGCTATTTACTTTATTTCAGCTATTTGGATGCCAGAGTATGAAAGCTAGTGAAAAAGGAATGGTTTTAAGATTAAGGCATTGAAAATAAGTCTGTGTTCTTAGAAAGAGTATTATACAAAAATGTTATCATTATGCTTTTCTAGTCCTCCTTTTCTTATTTCTAAGTAGATAGAGGCTAGTAAGACTCTTTTAGCCCATAGAAATTTTGGAAGTACTAAATAATACCTGCATAATAATGTATGATCAAACTAAAGCAATTAATTTTTATTTTCTGTATTTTCTATAGTACAACTGAAAATAACCTGCATGTTGCAAACTGAAGCTTCCATGTATCATTTCATAACCAAAGGAATACAAAGCTCCTGGTGCATGCCCCATTCTCTCAGAGCCTTCAGCACACCACTGAATGAATGCATTTAAATGGACCTAATTTCAAAAGGGAGAAATAATAGTAAAACTGCTATGCATCTGATAGTTTCCATAGCACTAACTACCTTTACACCCTTTTCGCCCCTCAAAAACATCACAATGCTTGGAATTATCAATGAAACCAGATGAAAACTTCTACCCTTTTCTCCCTAAATCACTACAGTTGCAAAATATTCTGGAGCACTTTTGATTACTTCTATTCATACAGAAAAAAAGGTAATGCACTTGTTTCAGATATTACATTATGTGGCAGTCCTTCTAGGAAGTAAGTGCTGTTGTGACAGAAGCAAATCTCCACAGCATCACTGATGTGAAAGAAACCCTTTCAGTTTTCATCGCCTGAGACACTTTCTATGGTGAGGGTGTGGCTAATTTTTCTCCTGAGGCTGTTGATATCTTGCTGCAGATCCAGTAGCTTTAACATAGGAGAGTTGTCAACACTGTGCCCACATCAGACAGAGACATGCTTATGACTCCTGGGCAATTTTCTTTCATGTGCTCATAGAGGGAAGGTTGCAGCCAAAGGAACTGGGGCATGACTTATTTTCTTTGTTCCCCCACTGCCATCTCAGCCATCCAGACAAGGAATGCATGTCTGCAGTAAGGATGTTTATTTACATCGTATGCCCTTGCATTAGCTTTGTGCCATAACCATAGTCAAGGAACTGATCTGAAAAGAAAATATCAGAAATACTGGAAAAAGGACTGATCCCAATTCTGCAACAGGCAGGAGGTGGTTCTTTTTCCCCCCACTTTGTTGATTTCCAAAGTTGCCCTCACTCAAGCATAAACAGCTGAAAATACATCCTAGGCCTTCTGCCCACATTGCACGTGCTGTGTTCAAGTCATTTGGATATCAACCACATCCATCTTTCAGTAGATGCTCAGAGCGCAGTAGAACAGGTAATATAGCTTCCACTTGTGTAAATATTTTATGTTAGCAACTCTAGGTAAATTACAGCCCAAATTCTGAAAGATGCTAAAATCTCTCACCATTCATTTACCTGCTTAGACCCACAAGTAGAGGCCATTAAAAGTCACTATTTGTCAAATATTTTAAACAACACCCCATAACTTGTTATTTTCATTTCTGCAACATTTGACAGTAGTGTACATTGTCAACTGAGCAGAGAAAATGAGAAAAACAGGAAACTTCAATTATGATTTAAGCAGAATTCACTCTTACAGCACAGGGACAAATGAACGAGGAGAAGAAAGTGTCTAATAACACTTCAAAAATATTGCAAAAAAATTAGGTTGAGTTGTCAACTTTAATTGCTATCCATATGAAAGCAGAGTATTGGCTTTGCAGTTGTATTCCACGTGCCACTAGGAATCCATGAATTAGGTGCCTCTTTAATCAGCAGAATTGCAGCACTCCATGTGACACCAGAGATGGATTTGTTGTAACTGGAGGAAACAGGGTATTATTCTACATCCCGCAGCCCAAGGTTCTGCCTGTAGCCTTCTGGCTGCTGCAGACACAGCAGAGACATGGCTTTTCCCACCTTGTCAAGAATCAACCTCCTGGACATCTCTCTGTGCCCAGAATAGAAGAAATAAGTTTGTGCCAGCCACTCTGCAGGAAGATGAGGGCAAGAGTGAGCTAAGCACTACTTTGTCCTTGGTATGCCAAGTGCAGAAATAAAGTATAATCTCACCCTTACCATATGAATAGCACAATTTGAATGAGTGCACATGATTGCACAGGGATTTTCTTCGGATGTATCTGGCACAGTCAGCACGTAATTTTAGTGCTCTTTTTTCATGACCATGGCAATACCATGCCAAAGCAGAGGACTCAATAATAAAATCTTGTCTTTTGTTACTGCATATAGGAGAAGCTGAATTTGTACAGAAAGCAGTAAGTACTGTGGAGTGTTGGGATGAAAAACAGTGACCACCTACAACTATTTTAACTGTATGGTGACATTTTGCTAAATCATTTTTGTCTCTGAAAAAGTATTTCAGGGGCAGAAAGACAGGTTTCCAGTCTTGGTTCTAAAAGTGGTGATGTATATGACCACAACTCTAGTCCCTCCACTCCTACAGGTACTGTGACCTATTTAGTTTATAAGAGAGAACAAGTCACTGAAAAGACAAATGGAGCATTACCTTCCTGTTACCTCCAGAACAATTTCAAAGACCGATGAAAAATAACATAGAAATTTACTTAGGATCAAGGTTAGCTAGAGTAAACAGTGAGTAATTTCTAGCTTTTAAAAGACATTGCTAAGGTGAAATACTTTCCTTATCTCCTACTGAAGTATTTCCCCGATTATGTAAGTAAAAAATCATAGGTTAAAATAGTAATAAATGAAAGAAATAATTAGAATAGAATAGAATAGAATAGAATAGAATAGAATAGAATAGAATAGAATAGAATAGAATAGAACAGAATTCACTCAGAAATAATAATTTTTCTGTTTCTGAAGGAAAAATCAAATAACTGAATTATTTGCAAGAACAATTCCTCTCAAAAACAGTGAGTTTGAAGTTAGCATCTTCATTGGCTAAAGACTGAGACACAGACATTGAGCCTGTTATTATTGAATTAATATGATTTTTGAATGACTGAAACAACATCGTTAAACCTTTCAACATACTGAAATGCATTGGTAAAACTAGAGTTGGGAAAGGCTGGTTAAGAAACAGAAGGGTAATACTAATCATAAAAACCAAATAGGTAAGTGGAACCTTCTATTTCATATTTTTGCTATCTGAATAGATCCTATTCATTAAATAATCATAGGGAAATTTTCTCCCCAAGACTTATCCAAGTCAAGGGCAATGCTCACACTTACTGAACAGACCTTAGGTCTGAAGCTGAATGCTCTCGCACAAATGGAAATTTTTGTAACACAGGTGATAGTCCAAGATATGACAACTGGGCCATGAGCCTTATCCCACCACAAGCATTACACTTTACCTTTAAGAACATTTTGAGCTCTATTAACAGCGGAATGAGAATCTGTTTAATGTATTAACCTATATGTTTTTCAGATTATCACTACAATTTTTGAACTAAAAATTGCCTGCAAAAAACCCAAAATCTAATTGAACCAACATCCACTGAAAAATCCTTCATGCCTCTTTGTACATGCCAAACTATGAGATACCAGGGAAGTATTACCAAAATTGTACTCTAAGAGTTCTTTCAGGTCCTTGTACATCCATCATAAATATGACTGACTTCTGTTTATACGTTATCTTCTTAAAACCTCATTACAGTATTGCCAAAAATGGAGCAAACTTGAGGACACAGCTGAAATGGCTGCTGTATGACTGGGAAAAAAAAAAAAAAAAAAGGTTCTTTAATGAGTATCAACAGTCTCATGGTATCCATAAACAGGGAAGAGCAGGAAGGAAGAGGAGTTTACTGTGAATATTGTCAGTATAGTATATAGAAGAGCAGAAAGGCTCTTTATAATTAAACAAAAGCTTGCACTTTTTTTTTTTTCCCCACATTTTGAAGAGAAGAACCTCCAGTAATAGGACCCAAAAATTTTGATTCACAGCCACAAAATGTGAAGCTCCTTTGCTGAGCATCCGGGTACCAGCAAACTTACTGGCTTTGTTCTTTCCTCCCTCCACTCACAAAAAACCCTCTGCTCACTGGCTGGATGGTGCAGTGAGCAGATCTTGTGCTCTCTCTAGAGGAACTTCAGAAGCTTTTGCCTCCCCATCTGTTATTCAAATACACCCTAATTTGTTCTGAGTGGATCTTGTTCTCAGAAGGGCAGTATTTGCCCTGCAGTACCATAAACTCCAAGTTCAAAACCTCTTCACTCCTAAGGGAAAAGGCTTCTCCTGTTAGGAAACATCTCCATGGTGAAACTCATCAGTTGATGGGGCCACACACTGTGCTCAAAAGATGGTCACTGCCACTGAGCTGTTGAAAGCTGTCACTGGTTACTTCCTCTCATCATTAAAGGAAACCAGGAGAAAGACCATGAGTTCTCTTGTGGAGCGCAGCAGAAGTGTCCTGGCCCTCAGGCTTCTTTAAATCCTATTTAAAATACAGGAAAACACACAGTACTGCTGAGGCTCTGCACTATAGCAAAGTGTGCGAACTGACAGGAGCTTGGCACTGTACCCACAGAAGAAGATTGGTGAGGAAACTTTGCTCCAAATCCCATCCTCGGGTGGAAAAATTTCTCCACTGGATGCTCTAAAACAGGATTTTCACTCTTTCTCTAATAAATTTATCTGAAAGGAAGATGGGGAGAGAGATGAAAGCAGAAGGAGGGGAATAAGTAGATGGACTGCAGTAGAGGTCATGGCACTGGCAAAAATAATATTCCCGTGCTCATGTCTCCATCTCTGGAAGTATTCAAAACCTGACTGGATGTGATCCTATGCAATCCACTCTAAGTGACCCTGTTTTAGCAGGGGAGTTAGATGATCTCCAGAGGTCACTTCCAACCCCAGCTGTTCTGTGATTCTATGTTCTCTGTGGGCTAAGAAAAGGAAATACAGCTTAAAGTGCTGTGTAACAGGATAATCTCTAATTAGATAACTGAATCTAGGGGCAAGAACAATCTGCCCAGTCATTAACCATGGAATATTCTGACAGAAATGGTGTGTTTTAATAGAGTTATTACAGGAAATATAGGAGCAACAGCTAATTTATTATCCTGTACAAAGAGTGGTAACAATTTGCACAGAACAAAACAGAAAAAAAGAAGAGCTTGATAAAATATCTGAACAGAAAAGATTCAGCTCCATCCTTTTGCTATGAAAGCACTGGATGTGTTAAAAGTGCAGAGTTGAGTATGCAAAGTGCCACACTCCAGACACTCCTACTTACTAGCACTAAGACAAATTGTCAATGTAGAACTGCTCACCACTAATTTAAACAGATTGCATATAATTGGTTCCTATAAACCCTCCAGACAACGCTGTTTCACTACTCCAGCTGCCTGTCTCAGTGTATTCTCAGTTCAAAAGGCTTAGCACAGACTTGGAGAGGGTACCACGTTAATATATTGGAGTTTTTTGGCTTAACTGCTCTCCTAGGCAAATATCTCTGAACTTAAAGCAAGAATTGCTATATTTTGTTTCAGGGATGGACCTTTATTTCATAATTATCGAGTATTTCTGTCTACTGGGCAGCATTTTACATACTGGCCTTTCCACCAGTGCTCTTTCAGAAGCTTTTTATTCTCACCACTACATCTAACCTCAAAAGAATGAGTATTTTTAGAACTATTCAAAAAGTACTGCTAAGGTCTACCGATGCCACATATTTCTATACTAGCCAGATCTTTCTGTACTGGATTAAAAACAAAAAAAAAAACCCCAAGTTTAAAAAAATTGTAGTAGTCTGTCAGGGACTTAGGGTACTGTACATCCCCCTGAGAGAGAAAACATGAGTGCCGTGTACCAGGGACAAGGAGACTACCCGGTGACTCGCTTGCTAATTTGTATACTGCAATGTAGGCAGTTTGAACTTTCATTCTCTGATATTCCTTTTTTTAGAAGTATTTTTCAAAAGGATTAGAACTTCCTGCCAAGTCAGCCTTTCATTTAATAAATTTGCTTCGAGGTCTTTCATTGAAGACACACTGACTCTTCTGAAGTCTATTTGTGTAACCTCCAGTTTGTTCTGTCTTTCACTGTTGCCTGTACCTAACTGACAAAATCAAGAAATTTGGTATTCTGAGAAAAAGCTCAGTTGTCTCTGGAAGAAAACCCAAGAGAACCATGTCCACATGGAAGGAAATTGTAGTTCAGTCTCAGCTCATCATTTGCTGCTTGTTCTATTTGCTTTCTCTAGACCTAGATTAGTTTGTTAACTAGATTAGCTAATGCCCTTGAGTGCAAACAGGGGAAGGTATGCTTGTTCTGCAAATTAGTCACTGCAAGATAAAATGACAAGAAGATGAAGCAGACTGAGGCTGATGTTGTAAAAATTATTCAAGCAATAGTAGATTAAGGACAGAATTATTTAATCTGTACAAGAAAATTTTTGCCTTCCACAGAAACTGGGGCCTTCCCTTAGAGGGGCCATGAAGTGGTGGATTAGCCAGAAAGGATCTGAGTATCTAAATCTAGCTAGATTTTAAAAAACCCAAAGCAGTGTGCCAAGGCCAAAAAACCTCCCCATTTTTTTTCTTCTGAGGGCAAAGATCATTTACCACCACAAAAAAGTCCCCTGTTCTGGCTATGGAGAGAATGCTTCCTTTATCCTCCTGTAAAACACATCTTTGGAGGTCTTTGATGACCCGAATATGACAGTGGAGCACTGCCATGTAAAGCAAATAGCAGGAAACTTCCTAGAAGAAGGATTAAAGGTGGTGCTTTCAGTTACCATGACTAAAGGAAAAAAACACTATAAATGAGGAGGCACAAAAAAACTTAATTTCTCCAGTTTAGAAGGACTGAAAATAAGGTATTTTCGTTCCTGAAAAGAACCTCAATGCAGTTAGTCTGGCCCAAGTTGTCTTAATCTCCAAGCCATATGAAAAGTCCTAGACATGTTACATTAATGTTCTACTAACAGAAGAAACAGTTCCAAAGACAGCTAATACATTGAGAAGTATTTATACTGAAAGTTTTTTATTCCTCTATTGCTAAAAAGACTTTACTGGTTTAGAAGATTTGACTTGCCTTCCAAACTCAAAGTGTTTAGAATAGTTGCAGAAATCCCAACTTTTTCTAACAAGCTCACAGCCCGAATAAAGCCCCCCACTGTGCCTTATTTTAAGGGAAAACATAACTGTGTCCCATCACCAGAGCTTTTCATAACTGCTTTTATTGTAAGCAATGAAAACACAAAAATCTCTGTTAAATGCAACACCCTTCTTAGCCCCAGATTAAGCAGTGATACTTGGGTTTCTTCAGATGTTCAACTTGTAAGGGAACAGTCACCTTAAGGGGTCTCCAAGGGATTGATGAAAAAAGAAGAATTTACTGCTTAAATTCAATCTTTTCACATTTAGCATTAAATGTAAGAGTAAATATACCCTGTGCATTCTCACAGAAAAGAATCAAAGGATTCCAAGTGCCACAAACTGATTTTCACAAAAATACTAAAAAAAAAAAAAAACCACCCAACCAAAAAACAAATGCAAACTGCTTTATGCTGTCCAATTGTCATTAATTTAAGAAAAACACACAAAAATTCTGGACCATACTGTCAGACTATAAGCCAGACCCTTTAAATTCACAGACCGTGACCATATTTAGGCTGCCAACATATTTAAAGCATCAGTAATCAGAAAAAAACCCCATTTCTTTACTCATCTCCTCACAACTATATAAGGGGAGAGAGCAACTGGTGGCCATGTAGGGAGAAATACATATCCTTTAATTAAAGGAAGGTCAAAAAGTGCTTGTATTGACAGTGCAGGTTGATACCCACGTAGCCCAGCAGAAAGTGGGTATGCAGTGAAACAACAGAGATGACTGATAGTGCTGACAAGTTGTGTTGCACATTCTCACACAAATGAAGGCATGATCAAATGACCAAATACGGTCAGTGAGAGGGAAAGGAAGGACAAGACCGTGAAGCAGAAGAAAAAAAATATTTATTCAGAGACAGAGGAAATCTGTCCTTCAGCTCTTCCTTACCCTGGAACTCCTTCTTGTGAAAGAGAGAAGAAAGGGGAGGTATGTTCCTTTCCCCAGCAATATTGAGCTTTCCTTCCTGTCTGGTTCATCCTCCTCAGAAACTCGTTATGATTCATTCCCTGCAGACTCGGATCTGTGCTGCTCAGCTGCCAGACTTGCTCAGAAGCAGGTATGTACTCTGCTCTTCTTCCTCCACCAGCTTGGCACAACGTTAAACAAGGGTGCATAGGAAGCCCCTTTCTAGGTGCTCCTTCCTCAAAGGATGAAGCTGCGATTCATCCACTTTACTGAAGCTCTAATAACCCCTTAGCTTGTCAAAGATGGGGTTATGCAACTGTTATTAGTCCAGGTACAGCTCCTCTCTGAAGCTGGGGGCACAAGTAAACCACCCTACAAGCAGAGCTTGCCTTAACTTTCCTTACGGGGAGTGAAAGACTTCTTCTGACCCTCTTTGATTGTGTTCAGATTGTTAAATTAAAGAAGTACTAGAGCCCAAGTCATCCACACTCGTCCCAGGCACCACCTCAGCGAGCTCTTTCCAAGCTAGATCTGCCAGGGAGGGTGGTAACTGTAAGTGGTGTGGACATGAGCCAGACAGAGCCATTTGGACTTGGATCAATCCCTGGCCCTTTTTAATTAAGCAATATAAATTCAGTCTTATGTTCCTGAACAACTAGAAGGAGTTTAAGGTGGGAGAAGGGTATCACTGCCAAACTGAAGGTGGACAGTTCTTACTCACAATTCTGACTTGCCATCTGTTAATGCGAAGAAGAGACTGGCTTTCCCTTTGAAGTTACTTGAAGATCTCCACTGTAGGCTTCTTGATGCAGATTTTTGTCATCTAGAAAGACTGAATGACACCCAACATTCTTGACCTGTTTGACTGTGAACTTAATAAGCTATTGGAAGAAAACCACAAATTAATACTGAACCTATAGTACCTTCTTCTATAGTTTGTACCATCCAGGACACAGTGTCTTGTACAAAGATTTACGCAGCTTAAGATCCATAGGAGCATACATTCTGCATTTTAAAAGTTGGGCTGCAAAACAGTTTGGAGGGGGATATTACATTTCCTCTCACCAGCAGTTGCTGTGGCAACTACACAGGCTGTTTCAGTTTAGTCTGAGGGCCACCCTCGTTGAGCCAACTCCTGTGCCAGTATCTCTCCTGCAGGTGAGCTGCAGGTGTTACCCCAGGCAGCTGCAGCACACGCAGGACTCCACACACCCATGCAGGTCCAAAGTAACGAGGACTGCCAGACAGGCTGCTCACAGGGCATCCATGTGACAGCAGGAAGGCAGGAGGCCCTGGACACTCAGCCTAAGATCACCCTGGGGGCCACTTTTTCAGAGCTATCCAGTGACAGCTGGTAGACTCAGGGGAGCGTGGGAGCACCTTCATTTATAATAGCAGAGCAATGTTTACAAGGATATCTCACCTTTAGCAAGATAGCTATAAATGGAATAAATTGAAAGAAGCTAGACTCTCAAATATAACTCTCTTATACGTCCTTGGAAAGAAACACTTCTAGAAATAGACATTTTCCATGAAAATGTCCTTAAATTTCAGAACTATTTGCTCCTCAATTAATAAATAGCTTCAACAATTTCTAAATTCTGCTTGCCTGTAGGACTCTCTATCACTAACCTGTCTAAATGACTAAAGACTCCTTCAATCCCTTTATTATTTACTTAATAATTTCTTTTGTCGTTCTGGTTTTTCATCTCCCTCTGAGAATAAGTGGGAGAGAGAGCATCCCACACTATTCATGTATCATCCACATAGCCCCTGAAAAAAACTCACCTAATGTACTAACATCACATTCTGACTTACTTTTGTTCCAACTTCAGCAAGTTCCACCCCCAAATTCTTAACCTACATATATGACTACAAGGGCTTAGCCCCTATCTTCTTCTCATATTCTGTCTTAAATCTATTAGCAGGTGTTCTTTTTGGCAGCCAACCAAGACCATAGTCACTCCAGACAGACACTGAAGTCCAACAAAAAGTAACTTCAGAAAACATAAAAAATCCTTGTTTTGCTGTTTCTCCTGATACTTCTTGAAAAGATTTTAACCCAGACTGCACAATGTACAGCTTACTACTTTTTTGTTTATAAGTTCCTAAACTTCTACCTCCACCTTCATTCAGATGGCAGCTGGCACAACTGGAATAAAATCATTCTCATCCAACATCGAAAAGAAACTTAGTAGCATGAAACTTAGTAGCCCTACAGTTAAACTACCATGATATTCACCTTCATATACCTATGTTCAATGATATTTTTCTCATTGTGCTTTAACACTTTCCTTTTTTTCTTTTTTTCTTTTTTTTTCTTTTTTTCTTTTTTTCCTCTTTTNACAATATTTATGTAGCTATCTTGAGGAACTCGTTAGAGAGTGTTTTCATCAATGGTGTGCAGCAAAGGTCAAAATCAACATCCATGATGTTGAAATGCTAAGAAAGCCAATGTCTTCAAAGACACACTTTCACAGAAAACTTTCAGTCAGAAATGGCACACAAATCACTGGATTCATCTCCACTTCATGTCAGTTATAGCTTCAGGTACATCATTTCATGTAAACTGCAAAGACGAATCAAAATGAGGAAAGACACTAGAACAGAAAATCATAATTACTCTATTCCCACTACTTTGGTGCAAATTTCTCCTACCATGTAACCTGATTCATTTCACCCAGATATGTATTGCATAGGAAACTACCACAGCTTAATTTTTTTCCTCTGATATTTTCACTATCCCACAAACATTATCAGAGTTTAAAGTCCAGCTTGAAAACAAAAATAAGATCACCTTCAAAAAATGTCATTCTTCCATACAAACACTACATAATGACTTATCCTCTGTAAAATAATCCCATACTGCTTTCAGATACCCTGTTCCATGGAAGAGTCTATGCTACAAGTTTCAAAGGTAAGAGAATTCATCTCTGCCATGTTTCAAAACTTTGTGCGTATAGCCAGAGCTCAACACTTCAGAAAACGGGATTTAGTAACACGGAGTCACTGCTCTGCTACTCGTGTCCCTGGTCAGAAGAAACCCTGGAGCATGTTGCACTGAAGTGGCACATTACAATCCTCACCTACAATAATGTCTCTAAACTAGGCTATCAAAAGTGAGCTCAAAGGTGAACAAGGTGAATCAAAAGCAAGCAAGATCCAAACCACAGGTACACCTTGCTGAGGTAATGGACATATGGGGCATGCCTTGCATCCACACAGGCTTTCCCCTGGGATCTCTTCCGCAGGGTGCCATGGCCACAAGCTTCAAGAAGATGCATAGCACCTAAGTGAACAGACAAAGCCAGGACCTGGAACCAACTCCCTGCCAACTCAAATAAGAAATGCCCAGCACTATTACCCAGAAAACTTCCCTGGAAGCTGAGGAGTCATGTTTTAACAGCAGAATCTCACACAAATAATTTTATCCTCAAGCCAGTATTATCCTCAAATGATCTTCAAAACAAATGAAAAGGATAAGATTTGTTTAGGTCTTCTAAATCCTCTAGTTGATTTTACTATCTTTTCCTAATCAATCATAATTGCTTTACAGCCTCTGCATTTCTTTATTCTGCTATTGTTCTGCTTCTGCAAATCAGCAGAAAGTGGGAAAACAATAATGTATACAGCTCATGCCCAATAAAACAAAGGCCAGTCCATCAGCCTACCCTTCGTCCATCCTAAATACCTATTATATCATTAATAAAATAAGCCTGTGCAGTTGTTATGCTCATGGTCACTAGCTAATTATTCAAAGTGGTGGAGAGGACTTAAAAATATCTGAAAGAAATACCATTAGGGGCTAATTTTCCCCAAAGACCCTATTCAAACTAAAAACATGAGATGCCTGCAAAAGGAGAAGGTGGAAAAAACTCAAGGAGACATGAGAGGCTATAATGGAGATGACAGAGTTTGGGATGGATCAAGGTCATATTCATAGAGACAATAAATGTCTGAGTAAAGCCAGGAGACTAGTAAATGCTGGTTATGAAACCCTGTGTAACCAGACTTTTTAAGACAGAAAGTCTCCTTCACATGGGGACAAACATAAAAAAGAAAGGATTTAAAACAGCAAGGGACTAGGAAGAATTCTCTCAGGGGTGCAAAGCTTTACAAATTTTAATCCACCTGTTAACACTATTTTAAAATATGGATTTTAGTGAAAGAGTCCAAGCCAGAAAACTGCACCTGGGTTTTAGACATCCTAAAGGTAGTTCACATGCAAGATCTTGGGCTGATCTCCTATTGGGATAATCTGACTGCATCGTATTTAGGGTCAGTTTCTCAGGAACTATTAGCTGTCTGGGTTTGATTTGCAATTTCCAGTTCCAAGAAAATCATAACTGTAAAGTGGCTCTTTGTGTCATTAGTACCACAAATTAATAGGGACTACTATTAATTTAATCCTCATTAAGATATTCCTGATTGGTTATTCCATAAGATAATACTGTATTGATGATTTAACTGATTTTTTTTAAGCATTTCCCTGTGCTATAACCTTTCCACATCTTTTCCCATATCTTTTTTTTTTTTGCATCTATTTTCCAGTGTTTTGCACTGCTAGTTCCTCTTCATGTCATTCAATGTCAATAAATTTACCTGTACAGCGATGAGTGTAGATATGTGTAGAAACTACTGAGCAATGCTAATACTCCATAGTACATTTCTGTAATGAGAAGCAGGAACTGGGAACTGTTTCATCTGGATGTTTTGTTTGATTGTAGTGGGACATGCTTAGAAATAAATTTGCTGAAAGAGTAACAAGTCTGGCAAACTTGCCTTCTTTAAATTAACATTTTCGTCTCAAACTTCATTAAAGGGCAATGAAATTCCTGTATGTTTCCTTTGCTAGCATTGGTGAGAAGCAAGAGATTTATATGTAAACAGAAGTCTTTGCTTTTCTATGCAAGCTCTCTCTCCTAGTCAAACTATTCAACAATGGTACAAAATTCTAGTTTTCAGTTACATTAGAGCTTAATTCTTTAAAAGCTTCTTCAATGGAGTAGTATTCCACTTCTTCCCTCAAAAGAAAGGACATGGTGAAAACATGCCCTTTCCAGGAGATACTTCCTTATTCCATAGACGTAGAAATTCCATAGAAATTAATTTCTTTTAGCTGGACAAAAGCAGTTCATGCAAAGGGGACTTGTCAGCCACTGCCTCATTTTTGTCCTCCAAAGTCAAAGATATCCTATACCCTCAGCAAACTCAAGTTACACTGCACAGGAACCAAGATGGCAGAAATGTCCAGGATTTCAAGACAGTTCAAGAAAGGAAAAGGCACCATGAAAGAAGTGCTTTTCACCTGAAAACCTCTCAATAAACAGTAATCACAAACAAGGAGCAGGAATAGCAGTGTTAGCCTCCGTTTTTCAGCAGAAGAACCAAGGAGTACCCACAGAGAGTGCAAACTCCTCCACATCCTTTCCATACAGCACGTGGTTATGTGGAGCTTGCTGCCATGCAAAGTTTTTTGATGCCCAAAATAGAAATGCTGTTTGATAACTAAAGTTGTGTAGCTCTTTCAGAAGCTATTACACACAGTGACCTGAATACAAGCTCTGACTTCAGACAGTCCAGTGACAGCTGAAAACTGAGAGGACAGATTAGGGGAATGATCAAACCCAAAGACTGGCCCATGTCTTGCATTTTTTTCTTACATCAACTGATTCCCAGAGATGGAGACAGGACATTCTCAACAGCTAAGGCAAAAGTCCTGCACATTCTGTATCTTCACTGTGTTCTTATCTTTTCAGATGACAAAGCCATACACAAAAAACCATGCATGACATGATGACTTTTTAGAGAAAAACAAAGTCTATTCCTCTCTCAGCTCGGTAAAATACAGGTCTTTCGGGAATCTCCTTAGAACATTGTTTTTCATAGAGGATTACAGTTTATTTGTATCACTGTCCTCGAGCAAAAGCCAAAAAATTCCAATAGAATTAAAATGTTTAACCTTGGTTTCATTCTACTGTCTGACAGTTCAAGGTACATTTTAGTGCCACAAAAAGATTAAGCCAAGTAATTTCCATGACAGTGTCTACTCCATGCAAGTGCTTGACTTGTTCAGTGCAATTCCTTGTGCTGTTTCCAGCTGAAAGTCAAATAAGCAGGTGTCAGAGAGAAAAGACAAAATACAGACATTAAAATTAGACTATCAGTTTCTGTCAGCAACTGTGTGCTACCTATTGTCATTTGACCCACAAAACCATTCAATATTAACTCAAAGACTATTAAAATTTTGATTATGTTCACCACAGTAAGGTACCTAAACTAGTGCATTGAATTTTACTGCAGAAGGTGTTATTAATCTGGCTTGTGCAGACATTACTACAGATATTATTAATCTGACTTCTCAATGCAGTTTCATCAGCAACTTTTTACTTTCCTTGCTACTATTTAATGGGAGTGCTTCTCACAACATATGCTACAAATAAACCAAACCTGCTTTCCATGTATCCATTAAATGCCTTTCAGCTAATGATTTTTGAGGTCTTGCCCTGAAAAAGTTCTTCTTCAGAGTCAGTGTGCTCCTGTTTTGGATAACAACTTTGTTAGTTATTCACACTCTATTTCACTTCGCTGCAGAGAACATTAAAAAGAATACATCGTTTATATTTTTCTTGCTGTGTGTTCAGTCCATCATGGTGCCAAACACCATCAGTTCCCTTTGCAATTATTTTTTTCAGTACTTCTGGGTGGATCCACTATAAGGTTCCAATTCAAGAACACAATAAATATTTTTTAATAGACAGTCTGAAGATGAATATACACTTTTGAACACTTTACTATACCATCTCAAATAAAAAGATTTCCTTCCCTGCTTCATTTGCTGTGACAATAGAAGGACCATCTGTGCAAGAAGGGGGCTCTTTCTGCACTAAACTTGGGTGCAGTCCTACAAAGTTTCTTTCCAGGTAAACTGTTCTTCTACTATAAACACATATACACTCCTTCAGTACAGTGGCAAGTAGCTCTTGGATACATTAATTGTACATCAAGACTCGTGCTACACATCAGCAATTTTTTTCACAACAGAGATTGTAAAATTTTATGATCATTCAATGTTTGGTTACTCAGTAAGCTGTTCAGTAAACTAATAATTTATCTCTGTAAAGCTATCATTCACTGAAATGCAAAAAAACAAACAAAAGGGCCAACAGCACACTTGTGCAATGCTCAGACAATGCCTGCAATTTCTAACAAGCACTAAGGGAAGGCATAGGTAAGTAATAGTGTGTCCAAATTCACAAAAGCCATCTAAACCAGAAACAGGTATAGAAAAAAATCACTGCTCCCAAAGCAACAAGACCATCCTTGACTGAATGAAACATGCTCCAGCAGGAATCACTGTTTACAGGCACATTTGGCAAACATCTGTAAATATTCAGAGTTTAATCTGCACACAACCACTTCATTTACCATCTGCAATCCAGATTCAGAGCATTTTATCCTACATGTTGATTGCTCCTATGAAAGCCTCAGTAGTGACCCCACCAGCAACAAAAACCCCCTCAGAGTCAATGTCATGGCCCAATTCCCATTTCTTTAGATTTATGAAGTCCTCTTGAAAAACTGGTTTCCAATTTCAAGCAACTGTCTCATCTCCAGATTATATTTTTACAGGCATTTCCTGGACAGAAAATCTTTACAAAGGGACAAATTCTTAATGTCTAAATCACTCTTTTTTTTTTAATTTGAAGTCAATAGGAATTTTATCTTAAAATTAATATACTTAACATAATCCAAGATGGTTACGTAGAATAAACATAAAGCTCAAATGAAAAATGCATCCACGTAAATATTTTAACCTATGATATCTGTAAATACATTTTTTGTATTTTCCTTAAGCCTAAATCATCCTTTTTATATTTGAATTCATTTATAAATGGCCTGTCATTAGCAGACATTGAACTAGGTGCAAACATTTTATTTCAGTAGGGAGATGCATGAGCAGGCATATATTTCACCCCTTAATAAGTAGAGTATGCAATTTAATTTGATCAAGAATAATTAAATTTGTATAAATTCAGGAAATGTATTCCATAGAGGACAAAACTTCAATAGGTGAAATACTTATAAATATGCAGTTTTACTTTTCAGCAAGAGAAATAGACCATGGCTTAATTCTCATTATAGGAATTAAGCAGTCAGAGTTGCTTTTCAGACCTACATGAGAGAAACTTCAAGGACCTGATCCCACAGCTCTTACTGTCTTTGTCTTTTGGTGGGAGGCTTGTTTTCTGTGAGTAAGGAAAGCAGTGGGGAGGCCAAATTTTATCAGAATTCAGATGAAGACACATACTTACTCTATATTTTATAGGCAGGACACAAGCTTCCATTTCAAACAGATCCTCGCGTGGCTGTGCTTAGAAACTTTTTCAAGCAACCATGAAATACCAGCCAAACTATTTTATGGAGAAGGAAATTAACATGGGACTATGCAAAGATTCCAGTTCAGCCTCAGCCTGGATTTCAGACGTATTGCTTTTTAAATAGCTTTTGCATTTGAAATTGATGTGAGATTGATACTAATTTCCTAAACTAAATCCTCCATCAGTAATATATTTATAGTAATGCCAATTGCCATCTACTCTCCTGTCAACATCTCTGACTGTGTATCAGAGATGCTTCTCCTTGGAAGTGAATGGAGAGGAAACCTGATCCATCCTCTGTCTGTAGGGCTGCCACCAGGAGTGAAATGTGATAGCAATTCCCGCCATGGGGGCATCTAGTACTCCAGCCAACATACCTCTCATGGGCACCCAAACACCAGTCAATTGGTAAAAAAAAATCTATTCACTTGCTGGACTTGCTTCAAAAAGCAACCAGAGATAATCTCCTCCCCGCTTTCTCCTCAGGCCTCAAACTCTCCCCATAACTTTGCCATTCCTTAGCTGAAGATACCCAGCTTGGAGCCTGGGGATGGTGGTGGGAAAGCCATGAGGACAATATCTTATTATAACATGCCCTGGTTCAGGGCTTATGCTTTGGAGCACATTTTAACCATTTGTGAGAAAAAGTCCCTTTGGTCTTGCACTTTTTAAAGTCCTCTCTGAGTGTATGACAAGCAGGAAGGGCAGAGTTAGATACAAACAATTGCAAAAGCAAGTGAGTCCCAGGGAACCTGACACATGGCAAACATATTCATAAAGGGACAGGATGCAGCAAATATGTGGGGTTTCATTAATTTTGGTACCATTAAACTCGGGAACACTCAAAAAAAATCAGTAGCTGAAAACACAGCCACATCTATTGATTCCCAAAGTTTTTCTCCTTATGAAGAAATGTAAAGAGGTAAATAATTGCAGCAATCAAACGCAGCTCCTCTATCGAGTATATCGAATTTTAAACCAAGGCGTTTTAGCCAACCATGAACCAAAACCTCCTGATGCAACCCTGCCAGAGACTTACACACAGCCCTCCGGACTCCCCATCCCTCGCTGCGCTCTTGCCCCCCTCTCTGGAGCTCCGAGCGGTGCGGGTTACGGGTGCAGGGGGGCGAGGTCCCCGGGGACGGCGGGGGAGCCCGGGAGAGGGTCCACACATGGAGGGGGTGGGGGGCGCAGCCAGCGGGGCGGAGGAAACGCAAAGCAGAGAACATTTGGAAAGGAGCCACCCAAGCCCGTTTCTGGAAATAGACCAACGCTCGAAAGGGACAAAAAAAGTGCAGTAGGCCGAAAATAGCTAAATAAACTGCAATTACAGCCAGCGTTAGCTTCGTAACCTGCTGGATTTTCCGCACGGTTGGATCAGCAGCAGCTGCTGGCTCATTTGATGCCTTTTGAGACTAAAAAGCCCAGCGGCTCCCGAAAAGTTTGGTGGACCAAGAGGGCGGGGGAAGGTAGCGGCACCCCGTGCCGCAGCAGGGATGGGGGTCTCCGGACTGCCGCAGAGGGGGAGCCCCACGGCCCGGGGGCACCAGGCGAGGCCGCGCATCACGGCACCGGCTCCCTGCGCTCCCGCGGGCGACCCTAGCCTGAGTGGAGATGATCTGCCGTCAGAGCAGCGGCGCCTGTGACCGAGCTACCAGCTAATCCGGCCAAGCACATTATTAGCCTCCTCAGACACATAGCCGCAGTTCGGCACTCCCGGAACGGGGTGCCAGGACGGGGCGTGCAACTCGGCTGGGCTCAGCGTCCCGGCTACTCTGACGGGATCAAGTCGGAGCGGGGCAGATCAGCGCACACTGTGCGGGCGGGGAGCGAGTCCACGGACCTGGCCGGAGGAGTGGTCCCCACCAGGGCCCCACTCCGCGTCCCCAGCCCGCTGCCCTCCCCCTGCCCACCTCTTTTGCTTAGACGTGCTCCCCGCACTCCTTCAGAAGAGGGGTCAGCCCTCCTCGGGCCAGTCCAGCCCTTCGCAGGCAGGGTGGCTGCGGGGTATAGTGCCGCTTCTGCCACCCAAATCCACTCGTCCCATGCAGAGGGAGTAGGTAAGTGCGGCAAAGTCCCCGGGGAGGTGGAGAGCTGTGCTGCGGTTGCCTGGCACTCCAAGGGACACAACTCGGCTTCAGGAGCCGATGTCTTGACAGCCTGCCCTCCGCAAGGAAACGACACGAATCTTTAGGGAAGGATGAGGGGGTGTGTTTGTGGAGGGGTATACACCTCACCCCCCGGTATGCAAACTGAAAGG
>VXAC01001561.1:0-17318 GCA_013399225.1 Rhipidura dahli
AGTTCATCCTCTCCGCAGTTATGGGCCAGATCCTCAAGTCCTGAGCAGCAGCCTTTAGATTTTTCTAAAATTTAACTGTAAAAAAAGCTGCTGGGGAGGGCCATGCTCCAGGCACATCCATGGGATTTCACCTGTACAGCTCTCTAAGCTCAACTTGTGTCTTTTCCTCTACCTTGCTGGGTTTGGCTCATGCATTTCTTGAGGGGATAGCCCTGCACTGATCAAAGCATGTACTGACCATCAGATAAACAGCTTCTGTCAGTGTGGATCTATCTTAAACGGACCAGACCGTCTCCCAGAGAGTAATTCAAAGGCCTTAATTTCACTTACTTAAAACGACTTTTTAAGAAACTCCATTTAATACACTCCCTTTCTCAACAACTACTGGGCAACGCTCCTTCACTCCCTGTCAGTGTTATTCTTTGGCCCTTGGAGAAAGGCTTCAAAGCAGCAAAGAGCTTGTAAAGCACCAACAGTTTACTCAGTCAAGAATTCAAATCAAGAGCATGGGCAGAGCCTGACTTCAAAACCTATTTTAAAACCGAATTTAAAAGCAGTCGCATTGCCAATTGACAAGATTAGAAAGGTTTCCTTAGCAGTTGTTGAGAATACAAAGTAATGAACTGTGCAGGGAGAGGATGGAGCATGGCGGGCGGGGGAGAACAAGGTCTGGAAAACAGGACCTGGAAGGTGAGAGAGGAAGGAAATAGGGAGGCGGCAAGAGGAGAAGACTAAATTCTAACTCATCTGGAGCTGGGTTTAAAGGTAGTAGGGGGAAATTGCAGCAAGAGGACACTTCTTTATAACAGTAAAGTACTGGGATAAATTCACTACAGAAACTGAGAAATCTTTATCAGCAGCAGCTCTCTGCAAAGAGAGCAGTCATCCGTTCCTCACGGCAAAGGAGGGCACAGGGAACTGGGTCATACAACCTCCCCAGGTTTATCCCAGCCCTATTTTCTAAAAATTACACAAAAATACAATTGTGTATTAATACAGCAAAGTATTTTTTACAGCTTATCAGGCTTTGAGATCCTCAGACTGAGACGCAAGTGGACTGTCCCCTTTTCCCTGACCCAATCTCTTGAACAACCAACAGCTTGTAAGGAGCTAGCCAAGTCAGGGGTTTTTCCACAACTTGTTTCAGGCAGAGGGAAGGAGGGGGAAAAAAAAGGAGGACAAAAAGGTGGCTGTCCTGAAAAGTGCAGCCTAGCAACCTCCAGACAATAAAACACAAAGCACATAGACAGTGCCTTGCGAGTGGGGGCTCACAAGCCTCTCCACGGGGCTGGTGGGGAGTAGATCTTTTCATACATCTCACAACAGCCTCATCCCCGGTGTAGACTGTTTTCCTCCACAAAATCTATAGGCAGCACAATCTATGTGCTTGCATAGAAAATTCCTAAGCAATCACCTAAAAATACAGACTGGGATGGAGGCATTTCTGGCCTACAGACCCAGCTTAGGTGAACTAGCTTAAAAAGATAAATATATATATATATATATAGAAAGATAGTTATAGATATACAGGTCTGGTCCAAACCCAGACCTGTACATGTATTAAAAAAAAAAAAAGAAAAATCACAAATAAAATAGCTCAAAACCCTTAAAACCCCCAAATTAACTGAGCATAACTGACCTTTTTTGTTTGTTTTTTTTTTTTTTNGCAGCAAGAGGACACTTCTTTATAACAGTAAAGTACTGGGATAAATTCACTACAGAAACTGAGAAATCTTTATCAGCAGCAGCTCTCTGCAAAGAGAGCAGTCATCCGTTCCTCACGGCAAAGGAGGGCACAGGGAACTGGGTCATACAACCTCCCCAGGTTTATCCCAGCCCTATTTTCTAAAAATTACACAAAAATACAATTGTGTATTAATACAGCAAAGTATTTTTTACAGCTTATCAGGCTTTGAGATCCTCAGACTGAGACGCAAGTGGACTGTCCCCTTTTCCCTGACCCAATCTCTTGAACAACCAACAGCTTGTAAGGAGCTAGCCAAGTCAGGGGTTTTTCCACAACTTGTTTCAGGCAGAGGGAAGGAGGGGGAAAAAAAAGGAGGACAAAAAGGTGGCTGTCCTGAAAAGTGCAGCCTAGCAACCTCCAGACAATAAAACACAAAGCACATAGACAGTGCCTTGCGAGTGGGGGCTCACAAGCCTCTCCACGGGGCTGGTGGGGAGTAGATCTTTTCATACATCTCACAACAGCCTCATCCCCGGTGTAGACTGTTTTCCTCCACAAAATCTATAGGCAGCACAATCTATGTGCTTGCATAGAAAATTCCTAAGCAATCACCTAAAAATACAGACTGGGATGGAGGCATTTCTGGCCTACAGACCCAGCTTAGGTGAACTAGCTTAAAAAGATAAATATATATATATATATATAGAAAGATAGTTATAGATATACAGGTCTGGTCCACACCCAGACCTGTACATGTATTAAAAAAAAAAAAACAAAAATAACAAATAAAATAGCTCAAAACCCTTAAAACCCCCAAATTAACTGAGCATAACTGACCTTTTTTGTTTGTTTTTTTTTTTTTTCTCTTTTAAAATTGTCTGGTTTTTACCTATTTAGCACAAGCACCAGTCAGACACTTTCCTCCCTTTGCTCACAGGGCAGGTGATTGGCTGCTTTGCAGGAATGGAAATCATCTCCTATGCTGTTTGTCTTGTAGGAAAACCAGGATGTTTGCACAGCATTGCTCTCCTTATGTCACAACTTTCACGTGATGAGCTCTAAGGGCAGACCTCAGGTGCTCAAAATACCTCCCCAACAAAAACCACTGTACAGTAAAGAGTCACAGAATACATCCCACCTACCTCAGAGCCATGTGCCAAGGGGAAGCAGGAGAAAGAGGTAGACGTTTTGGGAATGGTAACAGCGCCTTGGATGATCCACGGTCACACACAGAGCAGGGAGATGGGCTGGGGTGGCCCAGTATTGGCAGTGCCCTCACCAGCAGGGCCTCTCTAGAAGAATTTGAGGCTGGGTCCTCACAAAAATCTCCATCAACACTCTCCAGGGCAGCAAGGGCACAGAGGAGCTTCGGGTCCACCCAGAACCAGCAGAAACAGAACAAAAAACAAGGCTATAATATAACCTAAAAAACCCATCTACTTTCCAGGCTGAAGAAAAGAAGTTAAAAGAGAGTGAGATTTTATGACGATACAAATAGTATTTCTTGGTAGAACAAAGGCAGAAAAGGCACAGTGCTGTGGACGCTTAGCAATCAGCCAGAGCCGTGAGGCTATTCACTTTTCAAAGGCCTTAAATACCTTTTTCAAATTGTTACATATGCAGTAATTTACACTTCACTCAACCCAGTCCAGACATTTAGACGCCCCAGGCCCCTTTCTTCAGTGCCATGTCGGTATCCTTCTTTTCCCTGGTAATCCATTAGCAGGCATCGCCTTCTGGAGGTGCGAATCTTCGGCGAGATAAGGGGCCCTCTTAGGGTAGACAGTTTATTTATTCTGTTTGTGGCTAATCTACTAAAAAAAGACATTTATTGCTATGTTTTTCAATTTATTGCAACTATTTTAGGGTTACATTTCGCTCTAACCCTTTCTCACTTAGCATAAATTCTACTTAGTACATTCTTACTTAACGTAAATCCTACTTGGTAAGTTCTTACATATGACTGTTGTCTTATTATATACAAAAGTCAACATTTATAATCCATCCGTTTATCACAAGGCTGAGTTTAAATAGGCTCCTGAGCCATGGGCGTGGGTGGAGACCACAGGTGAGGCTCATTAGGATCATTAAAGCCCATTAGGGCCCTCAGATGCTCATTGGACACACCTGGGGCCCCTTGACCAGTATGTCCCACACAGCCCCAGGAACTCTCTCTGTTCAGGGATTTTGGAAACTTTTGGGTGCCACCAGTACAATTATGTGGGAACTGCTCGTTCCTCTTCAATTTTTCTCTTAGAGGGAAGGATTGATGGAGCTTGTTGGCAGAGTCAGTGCTTTCCCTACCACTGCAATGGCAAAAAAAGAGGTTACAAGGCAGGAAAAGATGCTGGGGGTGGACTTTTGGAGCTGAAGGTCATTTAGGAGAGAAGAAAATTGAGGTTTGCAGGCTTTGATGCAACAGCCCCTGTTGCTTCCATCCTGCTTCCATCCAGGCGACTTCAGCCTGTGAGCAGGCTGGTCACCCTTTGCCAAAGTCCATCCTGACGTCACATCTCGCTGACAAGGTCCCTACGTACCTCTCTGACCTGGGCACGGTGACCTGGTCACACTGACCGCCCCTGCTCTGCTCTGCCCATGGGTTTTGGAGCTGCCACATCAGGCCCTGCAGCCGGAATCCCCCGTGGTGATCCAGCAGCCAGGCAGTGGGTCCCTCCACTAGATAGAAATGGGAGATTGCATTTCCTTTGGGTGATACACAAAGGGCTGGAGGAGCACCCAAGATTCCAGCAGCACGGATTTTAGGACCACATATCTGTCCATAAGTGTCTAAAGTTCCATAAGGCATCTTTCCAAGAGCATGGCAACCCCAGATGGATTTAGGAAGAATGCTTCACTAAGTTTTATAACTCCCTCTGGTTTCTTCTCCTTTACTCTTTTTCACAGATTTTCCCAGAGACAGAAGGAAGAAACAGGTTTGGAGAAGGAGAAAACAGGTTTTCTCCCAGTTTTCCATATCCTAGTCCTGGAAAGTCTTGGCAGCCAAGCCTAAATAACCAACCTGCCAAAGTTCAGTTCCACTTTGTGGCCTCCTTAACAGCAGGTTTTTTTTCACAGGCTATTTCTGTTTGCCTTTCTTCTCCAGGTATTACATTGAGCTGCAGCCAGCAAACATTCCAGGACCTCACCTTCAGGGCTTAGAGTGTTGACAACCACTTCACTCTGAAATGTTTCATTTTTCCCCACCCCGAATAAAGAGCTAAAAATTTCTGTGTTCAGCACAGAACTCCGTGTGCTGAGTGTGTGTGTGCTTTGCTCTCACATTGCACTGCAGAGCACAAATCCCCCAGATCCATAGAATGGTTTGTGTTGCAAGGAACCTTGAAAATCATCCAGTTCCAACCCCCTGCCATGGGCAGGGACACCTGCCACTGTCCCAGGCTGCTCCAAGCCCCATCCAGCCTGACCTTGGACGCTTCCAGGGATCGAGGGGCAGCCACAGCTTCTCTGGGCTATGGGCTTCTCTGCCCGTGACAGGGGGTTGAAAGAAAGTGATCTTTAAGGTCCCTTCCAACTCAAACCATTCCATGATTCTATAAAAGCCAAATGAAAATACTTAAGAGAAGAAAATTTTTCAAGATAAATATGGGGTATTTGTCCATAAAGACCACCAGAAGACCAAGTGAAGACACCACATATGGGAAACCTATAACTGGAGTTTCCCCAGGTTGCTCTCAGCTGGATCTGCCCTTATTTTCTGATCACAGCAGTGGCCCAAAAGCCCAGTGGTGATGCAGAGCTGGAAGACGTGCTCTCAAAAATGCAAAACCACCAAAGTGTTGGGGGTTTGGTCCCACTGTAATATGTAGATCACTTCCAGAATGACACACGAAGTGCGCCCCCCCCAATCTTTTTAGCAAAAAGCCTTCCCAGGACCCTGAGCTGCATCACACCACTTGGTGTCTTTAGAAAACAATTAAACTCAGCAACCACAAAGTTCATACATTAAAAAAAAAAAAAAAACCCAACAAAAAAACCCAAAACAAACCTACAAAAACAAACAACAACAACAAAAAAAAAAACCCACAACAAACCACCTGTATGGTTAGGGGGCCAAGGGATTTAGAAATGGATCTCCTAAATCTTTTCCCGTTTCTTTCTGGGGGTACCAATGCTCACAGTCCCACCCACCAGCAGGCGCTCCCCGTCCCCTCCAGCCTGGCCCTTTAAGTAACTTGATCCTCCGAGATGCAAATCCACCAACTAAAACGATGGAAAAGCTGTTCCTCCCACCCCTTTTCCGGGTCTTTTCTTTTGAAAGGAATTTTCTTCTATCGCATGAGAGAGAGATCACCAAAGGACAGAGCAGCTTTCTGAGTATCCTCCTCCCAAGTCAAGATAAACTGGCAATTTCTCCACCCTGCAGTGCTTCTGGCGGGTTTCCCCCCCCCCCGCTTTCCTCCCCTCTCGCCGGCCTTTGGCAAACCTCAGCCGCTTTCAAAACCCTCCGTGGCTGCTGGGGGTGGGTACAAAGGTTTAATTAGTTGCCTTTTCTTGGGTAAGGCGGGGATAGGGAGAAGGTCGGGCCCCATCGCCTGACACTGCTAATCTCGCCTACTTTTGTTGTACAGTCCCTCTCTCCCACCCCCCTTCCTTCCCTGTCTCCCGCCAAGCTCCCAGAGCCCACCATGAATCCACAAGCATTATGGGGGTGCTTCTGCCTGCTTTGCTTTTCCTTCCTGAGAGCAGCAAAAGGTAAGAGAGACTTTGGGCTGATTTGGGTCCAGGGACACGACGGGGTCTGGATGCCCGGAGAGGTGAGATGCTCATCCCAGCACTTATCTTCCCGGTCTGAAGCCAAGCAGGGAACAGGGACTGGTAAACTGCAAGCAGCATGAGCATGTCCTGAGGCAGGGAAATTTTTGGGGATTGCGGCAGTTCTTCCTGGGGGGTGAGAAAAACCGGAGCACTGGAGCATTTTAAACTGCACACAGTGCAGAACTATACAAACTCTTCAGGCTGTCTCACAGAGGAAAGCCCCAGGGACTGAGCTGGATTTCCATTGATTCATTTGTTGTTAAGAGCAGCAAAGCTGTAAAACATTTCAGAAGCCCAGCAAGTGTGTCAAATTTGCAGGAGAATTTCAAGTGACTTCAGAAAATAGATTTTACTGGTTTTGTCACAGCAAAGGCAACCCTTCTCCCTTCAATCACACTCTTCTATGAGCTAGAGAAGCGACTCCAAATAATTCTGGAGAAATAAGGTTGAAGCAGGGTGTTTTGATCTAAAACTGTCCCACCATCTTCATTTTGCCTTAGCACAGTCAGTGATTTAATTAAGAGTTAGAAGTTCTGATGGAAAACTCAGAATATGAATGAGTTTCTTTTCTCCCCTAAGAAAGTTGATTGTGCCCCAGTGTAGTGGTTTTATGGTCAATTTATGCACTGTTCCCTGATTTATTTTCTGTGAGATAAACCATTAGGAGACAGCAAAGCAGGCACACAACTTATATGCTATGATAAAGTTTATTAACAGACCTAAGAAAAAAAGCAAAGGAAAAAAACAATCAGAACACACAGCCAGAACTCCTCCTCTTCTCCCTCCCCCTCAATCCATGTGCAGTTCTCAAGAAAGGAAAAGAAAAGGGTTTCTTCCTGCTTTACGTGGTTCTCCAAACTGCCACCTCCTGCAGCAAAAACCAATCTGCAGTAATGTAAAGTCTCTTTTTTTCCATAAAACCCTCTCGCGGTTCCTTCAACTTTAGAACATGGGCCAGCCCATGGGGGTATTATTCTGTCGGATCTGTGTAACTGTGGCTTGAAATTCTAAGGCTTTTTTTCTCTTTTGCCACCAGGTTTTATAAGCCTCTGCTTTCTGATAAACCTGGCATCGGGCATTCTCTTCACAACCTTTACAAGCCACACATCCATTAAAATTGTCCATCCCCCATGAGTTTTAACTGGATTAAAGAGACAAACAGTCTGGGATATTACATTATTCATACCACAGCAAGGCAAGGAGTCTTTTAAGCTGCCCGCGAGGAAGCCGCGGCACCGCCCTTTTTCCTCCCGTGGCCATCTTGGCTCCGTCTCACATGACGAGGTTTTCTCTTTCTCTCTCTGGCTTTGGAATCATCATGGTGGGAAATGTTACCGTCCCGCTTCGTCGCTGGATACAGGGCTGTTTCTTCAGTTCGCCGTGCAGTGTGTGCTGGCTGCTGCGAACTGCAGGCTCCGTCAGTGCCCCGCTGTCCCGGGAGGGGAAAAACCCCGTCCCGGAGAGGCCGCGCCGGAGGAGCCTGAGGGCCGCCCCCCCAGAGCCCCAGCAGAGTCCGGGCTGTGCCTCGGGAAGGGACAAAGGCAGCGACACCCGGTCCGGCCCGGCCCAGCAGGGCCCGGTGGGGCCGTGGCTGCCGCCACCACCCCTGGACCGGAAGAAAGTCCCCACTCCCGCCTTCCGCGGGATTTTATAGATAACATTGAGAGAAACGCGATTCGACCAGGCGACTGTCTGTCATGTCGGGGCCAACCCGTGAAACCCAGTTAACGCCCAGTGCTAAAAAGGCACTGGAGATATCCATCCTGTCCGTGCACATGCTCAGGAAACTTCCCTTTAGGATTAAAGTGCGTTTCTTTGGCATTTCTAAAAGTCCTGAAGTCCCCAAGCAGAGACCCTGCTCTAGCCATCATTTTTAAGGCAGGGGTCTGGAAACACGAGCTGGAGAACACCCAAATATCCAAACCACGGGCACAAGTAATTCCCCATGGAAACCTTTCCATCAGCTAGACTTCCAGTCCCAGGAGGTGGAGTGATGCACAGGTCATGAGCACCCGTGCAAGTCTGGGTGCCCTCTAGGATGGAGGTTGCCAGGTGCAGGAAGTGGAGGTGATCCATGACTGCTCACCTGCAACATTTCCATCTTTCCACAGGGAATTTGCAGCCACTGTCTTTCCAGCCCAGGACCCTGTATCAGTACAGGTACACCCTGCACGTCCAGCTGGACCACACATCAACACCATCCCCATGGGGAGCCCGGCTGCAGGCTGAGGCATTGATCCATCTGCACCGGCTCTGGAGGGACCAAGGCGGGGAAATGCTGCTCCAGGTGCAGGTGGGTGGGATGGTACAGCCATCATAGCCGGGTAGTCCTGCTGGGAACACCCCAGGAGCTGCAACCCCTTCCCTTTCTAGCCCATGCCAGCTGAAAAATGATTTCTCTGACCAAATCCATTGCCTGCAGGTAAAATACACACCACCTTTAAGCAGACACGCTTGGTCACTTCCTTCTGCCATCTTCCACTGTTGTAGATCCACAACCTGAAGGCCCAACACCAGTCAGAAGAGAGGAACCAGGACAGCACCAGAAGTCCCCCGGTAGAGATTGCACTGAGCCAGGAGGCACAGGCAGAGCTCCAGCAGCCAGTGTTCATCTCCTGGAACAGTGGGAAGGTCAGCTGGACACTTCCTGGGCTTGTTCATGCCCTCTGCAAAGCACTTATGTCCTCATCCTAAATTTTCTCAGCTATGAAGCCCATAGGAGCTCCTGCTCCATCTCTGATTTCAAAGCAGAAGGAACTGGACAGAGTGGCCGATGTAGGACCCTTCATGGAGTCCCATCATCCAAAAGGACTCAGCTGGAGCTGCAGAATCCCATGTTAAAAGTTCTTCAATCCTAACCATGGGATATAAGCTCCTTTGTGACCTTCTCCTCTAAGGATGGGAAGGAAGGGGAAATTTTGTGGGCTCATGCTCTTATCCCTCATGCTTTTGAGGGATAAGGTCCTCCTTGAGAAAATTCCTCGCATGTCTACAGGGTGTTCTCAGGTTCCCTTTTGTCAGGGAAGGCAGCAGAGAGCCTTCAAGGACCACAGAGACACCTCCTCAGCCAGGCACCACCTCCTGCCCCCCCCCAGGTCAAAAATTTCTATGGGAATGAGGCGGAAAACATTCTGATCTCCAACTTGAAACGAGGCATCATCAGTCTGTTCCAGCTTCAGCCCCATGCTGGCACCACAGTGGAGGTAGGTCCAGAGCTGGGGCCACATCTGCCCAAAATCCAGGGATGCACCAGGAGAGCTGGCCCTGGAGCCTAGCCATAAGCTTCAGCAGAGAAGGCAAAATTCAGGATAAACAACATGGGCTCTGCTGCTCCAACCAGGCTGTGAGCAAGGGTGACTATTGGAAAGGCAGAAGACTTGAGATAAAGTAACCTAATATTCAGCAATAGGCACCCTTACAAAACCATAGTCTTTCCCTGGATAGTAGGAACAGCATTCCTCCCAAGCAGAATTTGCTTTGCCAGCAGCCAGCTGGAATGACCTGTGAGCATCATGAAATAACCTCAGAACCCCAAATGCAGTCACAGAGATGCTGCTGCTGCTGCTGTTAGCCTGAATTTGCAAAGATGCCCAGAGCTATCCAACGCCACCCGCACCCCCCCCAATTTGGCCCATTTTCTAGATTTTTGATGCTTTTCTATTTATTAGGTTGGCCTTTCTGTCTGTCCTCTCCACAGATCATTTAATACCCCTGGTCACTCCTCTTTGTGTTTCAGGAAGATGCCTCTGGAAGCTGCCAAGTCACCTACACCGTATACAAACATTCCATCACCAAGACCAAAGATCTCCTCAGCTGCTCAAGGCCAAAGTCTGGATTCACCTCCATAAACAAAGCAAGTCCATTGCTCTCACCATGGGGGGCTCAGCTCATCTTGAGTACAGCAGGGCCATCCCTAAAATCTTTTTGCAGGTGGGCTTGGATTCCCATTCCCAGCTGGCTTCAGCCTTCTGCACCAGCTTGGGATGGGACTCTTAGACCCAGCATCAAAGTGGGATGCACCAACATCCCTCAGGAGGATCTTGTGGTGTCAGGGTGGGTAGGAGCAGTAAAGGTGCTCTGGGTCATCCCACCCACACTCTTGTTATCACTTCTGACCTGTCATCTGATCCTGCTGGGGAAGGTGGAGACACAGGGATGTTTTCTGGTCTCATACTCATCAGATTGAGGATTAGTTTGATAGGACTCTGGTTTTGCTTAAAGCAGTAGCCTGTGTTTAGCCCTGACATACACAGACGAAATCCTGTGGGTCTTAATGCAG
Organism: Rhipidura dahli; assembly: GCA_013399225.1. Taxonomy (NCBI): domain Eukaryota; kingdom Metazoa; phylum Chordata; class Aves; order Passeriformes; family Rhipiduridae; genus Rhipidura; species Rhipidura dahli. The sequence goes on from VXAC01001561.1 coordinate 10,743, forward strand.
TTATACCTGCCATAACCAAAATTTAAGGGTTTTTTAAAAATATACAAATTCTACTGGATTCAGTATAAAAATGGACATCCCATTGGAGACCCCATAGATCCTGGCAGGGGTCTCAACACCACCTTGTCATGCAAGTCCCTGTGTCACCACTCTGTCTACCTGTATCAATCACAGGTGAGAGCATCCCCATGCCGTGGTCCTCACCTGGTACTGCCTTCTCCCACATCTGGGAAGAAGGTGGGCTCTTCTGGATTTTCCTTTCCTACATTTTGCAAGTGAAGTAGGTGACTTTGTGGGCTGGAAAGTTCTTTTTCTGCTAATGGAAAGAGAGAAATCTCCTGGGGAAAGGGGAAGGGAGAAAAAGGTTGCAGTTTTTTCTCTTTGTTTTTCCTTTTCCAAGATTTTTGGAGTCGAGTGGCAGCCCTCCAGCAGCAGCCAGTATGTGGTGAAAGGCAACCTCCTCCAGTCAGTCCTGGCAGAGGAAAGCCATGTGGTGGCTCCAGCCCTGAGGTCCCGCTCTGGCATCAAAATTAGTTCCAGGTGAGCAATGATCCCAACCATGAGCACAGGGGATGTAAATCACAAAACTTTCCAGTGACTGTTTCTCCCTTCACAGGCAGCAGCTCCAACTGGTGTCTCCTGCAATGCCTGGGCCAGCAGAGGTGTCTGGACAAAGCCTTGAGGATGTGCTGGCTGGCACAGATGCACGGCCCCAGCCCCTGGGCATGGCCAGCCTGCCCTTCAGGAGGGTCTGCACCCACTGCCCATCGGTCAGTGATGCTAATGACCCCCAAAACTCACCAGGGGCTCTCCCCCAAACTGGACACTTGTAGGATTTGGGGTTAAGCCCCAGTGGTGCCTGTGAAGGGGCTGGTAATTGCTGCTTTGGTGTAAAATTTATCATGTGGTAACAGGGGAAAAGAGGCTAAATCCCACCTAACAAACCTCACCTTTGCAGCTGAGAGCCTTCCTGAAAGCTTTTGACAGACTGAGAGTCAAAACAGACACCTCAAAGGTGGCGACAACCTGGCAGTTCCAGAGGTTCATCCAGATGCTGCGCAGCGCCAAGAAGAGGGATGTCCTGCAGCTGTTGAGGAGTGTGCCCGAGGAGATGCGGTGAGAATCTCTGGAATCATCTCTCAAAAATTCTGAGCACTGGACAAGACAATCAGGATCATTTGGTACTGCTCCAGGCACCATCCCTGGTCCAGGCAGCCATCCTGACTAATGGCAGTGTTCTCTGGCTTTTCCTAATGCCCGTCCTGTCCAAGCACTGCATGGTTTCTGTGGGCCATGCCACTGATGAGTTCCCTCTTCCTGCTCCAGCCTCTTCCTTGTGGAGGCAGCAGTGGTCACACAGTCGGTGGCTTCCTTGGCAGCGCTCTCAGACTTCCTGGATCTCAGCAAGGAGCCCAAGTCCCTCGTGGAGAAGTTTCTCTACACAGCAGCTTTCTCTCCCCGGCCTTCTGGAGAGCTTCTCCATCTTGTCTTAGTAAGTGTGACATCTGTCTTCCCAGAGGGTCCTGCATCTGGGATGGAAAAAGGGAAAAAGGAAAACACCATGGAAAAAGGAAAATGTTTCTGCAGAAATTGATTTTCCTGCTCAAAGGATTGTTTTATGTGCATTTAATGGGATACTGGTGATGGGAGTAGATGCTGCTCAGAGGAAGAGAATTCAGCAGAAAATGCTTTATATTAGTGCATTAGAGATAATAAAACCTTAATTTAGAGCCACAGCATTGTATCCAGTTAAATTATGCATGGCCTCCTTCAAGGCAGGAAAAAACTAGTTTTCCTTATTTGCTTAAGAAACACTTTCTAGATAATAGGTAAAGCATACTCCTTCTCTTTTTTTTTTTTTTTTCCCTCATTTCTTTTTTCCTGCTTCCTATTACCCCTTTCTTGATGCCCAGGACAAGCTGGATGGGAAGCAGCTGGCACCTGAGACCTGGGAGACAGGGATAGTTGCCGTGGGCTCTCTGGTGGGCAAGCTGTGCCAGCAGAAGCTCTGTGGACTGCAGGTGGGTCCTCTGCAATCCCTCCCACTTGGCTTTTTGGGACCCAGTTCCAGGAGAGCCCAGAATATCTCCCCCCCACCTCCGTCTCCTTCTGCAATTCCCGAGCAGGTGGTGGAGCGTGGGTTGGAAACCATCCTCAGGGGACTCAGAGGTGCCAAGGAGGACCCTGAGGTGGTCATTTACCTGCTGGCCCTGGGGAATGCGATGCTCCCAGAGACCATCCCCACTCTCCTGGACCACGCTGAGGATGGTTCCACTGCTGTCACCACCGCAGCCACCTCTGCCCTGCAGCGATTCCCCATTCCCCACATCTCCAGCAAGGTAGGAAAGGAAGTTGCCAAGGCTTGGTGCTCCCCTCCCCACTCAAAGCCAAGCTGCTGCGGTGCATTTGCACTCTTCTAATTATCCCCTTTCATCAGGTGAAGCGAGTGATGAGGAGGATTTTCCACCAGAAGAGGAAGAGTTATGACAAAACCTGTCGCCTGGCTGCTGCAGAAATCCTCCTCAATAGCCACCCCTCACCCATGGATGTCATCAACATCCTGCTGGCCAGCAGTGAGATGGAAACAGAGATGGCCACGTTCCTGCTGCTGAAAGTCCAGAACAGCCTCCGTGACCACCACCACCTGGCAAGGTGGGGCTGGAGGGGATGGTTGCATTTTTTTGCCCTATATCACCTTTTTCTCCTCCTCCTCCACAATCCAGCTGTGGGTTTTGGACCAACGTGTCTTTAAAATGTGCTAGCATCACTTCATGGAGGCTGTCTGGATATTCCTGGAGTAACAAAAGGGATGCAGATGCCACATAGCTGGGCAAAACCTGACATTCCCTGTCATCCTACCCCATGGCAGCAGGACCCAGGCTTGTGGTTTCAGCAGAGTCCTTGGAGAACGAAGGTCTGGCTCCTAGGGCAGTGCACAATTTGTACCTGCATTAATCTTCCTGTCTGCACAAAACAAACCAAGCATTCACATTTTTCAGAGCTAAGCAAAAGTTGCACAAAAATATCTGCCTGGTTTATCCTAATAAGCCAGAGAAAAGGGAAATTCCAGGGTAGCTCATGTCTGATGATTTCATTTTCTGCTCACACTGCTCTGGACAGTCAGCCACCATGTGAAATACTTTGGCAAATTATATTTCCAGCTGTAGTGACCACTGACCTTTTCCCTTCCCTTCCTCCCAGTGCTGACACATCCTTTCCCTCTCTTTTCCAGGAACATAATGAAAGACATCATGGGAGACCCACGGATAAATAATTACAACTTCTTCTCTAAAGTCGGCATCTCCTCCTCTTTCTCAGGACCTCTGACAGGTGACAGCACAGAGGACACTAATCCCACATCCCCTCAGAGGGTTAAAGGATGGGTTGGTAGGAAAAGGCAGCTTCCAGAAGAGGATTCAGGCCTATAGAATGCCCAAAAATCTCAGAAAGATTTCTGAGAATGTCCTCCAGCACCAGCTGGCTACCACTGAGATATGAACACACCCTTCTCTAACACATACTTTTCCCAAATCCTGCTAATTTGAAAGAGGAGCTTCAGCTGGAGATGAAACCAACAGTAGTTGGTAGTAGAAGTTGATGGGAGTTTCTGTGCTTTCCCTGGTAAGTCAAGATATTTCACTCCACTCCTCAGATCCTTTCATATTTTTAATAAGGTCTTCAAAGAGGAGGATTCTTGTATTGAATTTAAAAGAAAGAATGAAACTTCAGAGACTGCAAAAAGTAGCACTTCCTAAATATCTGTTTAATTCTTCATCCCTCAGTTCTTGTTTCTGTCCCTCAGTCTGGCCTTGCAGAGGGTCAGTGAAGGTGGAATAGCCAGGGAGAAAAAAACCAACCTTGCAATGCTAAATTCTTTGAGTATTGCAAGAATGGAAAGAGAATATGCAGAATGGTTTGGATTGGGAGGGACCTTAAAGATCATCCTGTAACAACCCCCTTTCCACCAGACACCCAGGGGTGCTCATGCGCATCTCTCTGCCTCTCAGTCACCCAGGACCTGATTTCCACTTTCGGGCTGGACCTGCTGTTTTTAGAGGGTGGATTCCTGAGGAAGAGCGTCTCCGACTTCTCCCTGCTCAGCCACGGCCAGCGGCTTCATGCAGCTCAGGTGCCAGCAGGAGAGGGGCTGGGGGCGGGGGGAGGGGTGACAACACCAACCCAGTGGTGCCACTGTTGTCCCTGTGTCCCCTCTTAACCCCCTTGTGGTGCTTCACCTCCACATTCAGCATGTTCTGTATCAGAAATAGGCAAATTCCCAAATGACCAGTATGGAACCAGCCACTCCTGCTCTGGAGAAGGGAGCCCCCTGCTCCCCCAGAATACAGAGGATGCAACACTGATGCCTTGGGGTGCTCAGAGATGGCTTGGATGCCCCATCCAAGTCACTCCATTGTTGATGTCCTGCTCCAAAAGAGTGCCTTCGCTTTTGTCTTCCAGGTCACCTTTGAAGCACAAGGGATGGAGTCAATGATGGGAGAAAACCTCTCAGAAGGGGAAGAGGAGCCAGAGCTCATGGCTGGGTTGTCGGCCACCTTCTTTGACGTCCAGTTGCGGCCAATTGTCTTCTTCCAGGGCTACACAGATCTAATGGCCAAGGTCCTGCTGAGCAGTGGAGAGCCCACCAGTGTGGTCAAAGGGAACCTCCTGCTGATGGACCATCACCAGGTACTGGATAGGGAGGAAGCAGTGACCTGTCTCCATGCCATGTCCCAGTGAATCCAATAAAATGAGCCTGCAGGTGTTATGCACCACAGATACAGATCTGAGAGTGAGGTGGTACTGCCAGATGTGTCTTGGGGTTGGTAAAGCAGTGGGATGGTTTGTTCTGCCATGGGAGACCTCTGGCTGTAGCTGCTTCCATGCAGGCCCAGCTGCAGGGTTGGGACAGACATTCCCAGCAGCTACAAGTCACTGCTGGTGTCAGCCACTCATCCAAGAGCAGTGCCCAGTCACAGGAAGCTCTGCCTTTTCCATCTTCCAGGTCATTCCTCTACAGTCTGGCCTCCAAGTGACTGTCAAGCTCCAGGGCGGGCTGGGGCTGGACATTTCAGCTGACATGGATGTGAGCATTTGGGAGCAGGAACTGAAAACCAGCGTCAATGCCAGGTCAGCAGGTGGGAACCTGCTTGGCTCTGGGAACGGGAATACCTCGGGGTGAGGGTGGATTTCCACAGCCCCCTGCTCTTCTGATGGGTCCAGCCTTTCCTGGTGTTTAGGAACACTCATTTTCCATGGCCAGACCTCCAATCAAGGTGTTTCTGGAGTTTTTTAGTGCCCAGTGCAGGCCATTGCTCAGTGACCAGACCCCATGTGCTTCTCTCTTCCAGGGGAAGCCTCACCATGGATTTCCAGGCAGAACTAGATTCCCCTTTCCTCCAAGCCACTCTGAGGAGCCAGACAGAGGCGGAGACTTCGATCCACTTTGACACCGTGTTGAGGTTTTCCAGCAGCCCCATGCTCATGTGCCTGCAGCTGAGAGAGGAACAGGTCCCGTACAGGTAGTTCCTGGGTACAGCCAGATCCTGTAGAAACATCACAATGGGCTTGAGATAAAAGAGGGTTTCTTGGGAAGAGGAGAGAATTAACAGTTGCACTCTACTGGCTCGGAATTGGTAGGTATGAGGGAAGGGTACCCGAAGTTCCTGACATGGGTGGAAGCACCATCGATAGACCATCAGGAGATGGTGACTGGGCTGGTCTGGGAGGAGAAAGATGAGATTCACCACCACCACAGCTTCCTGACCATCCTGCTGCCACCTTGTCCCACAGAGAAATCTTCACAGTTTCCCAGTCTGCTGGGAGCCAGAGCAGCATCTCTCGGAAGGGCCGGCGTGGCACCCTGCCCGGGAGGGAATTTGCCTTGCACCAAACCAATTCCAAGGTCTGCAACTTCCTGCTGACAGCAGAAAAAGAATAAGGAGTCATAGCACTTTGGGATTCTCCTCCACAACCACCTTTTAATTAGAAAAATGCTGTATAAGGACATCAGAAGGGACCACAGGAGGAACTGCTGAAGGACAGACACACCCCTTGCCTCCAAATCTGCCCTCACACACCAAAGGCTGAGATTTCCCCCTCCTGGACCCCTTCCTTTCATGAGGAAGGGCCTTGCTGGAAGCCAAGCATGTACTTGTGAAAAACTTCCTTATTTTGCAAGTGGATGAGTTTCTCAGTGCCCAATCACACAGAATCACAGAATCACCAGGTTGGAAGAGACCTTCAAGATCATCGAGTCCAGCCTATGTCTCAACACCTCAACTTAACTAAACCATGGCACTGAGTGCCATATCCAATCTCTTTTTAAACATGCCCAGGGATGGTGATTCCACCACCTCCCCGGGTAGACCATTCCATTATTTTATCACTCTTTCTGTAAAAAACTTTTTCCGAATATCCAACCTATATTTTCCTTGGAGCAACTTAAGACTGTGTCCTCTTGTTCTGTCAGTCGTTGCCTGAAAAAAGAGACCAACCCCCACCTCACTACAACCATCTTTCAAGAAGTTGTAGAGAGTGATAAGGTCACCTCTGAGTCTCCTTTTCTCCAGGCTAAAC
>VXAC01001562.1:0-16812 GCA_013399225.1 Rhipidura dahli
ATTTCTTCCCAGACTTTCCCCTCATTTAACTTTAATTTCTGGTTGCGAGTTCGCTGGTTTCTATGAAACTTCCCTGTTTGCTACATAGGGAGCAATTCTACTTTTACAGAACCTAAAGCCAAAAACCAACTGGTCCAGCAAAGCCCTCCCGGGTCTCCTGTTGGGGGAAATGGGAGATTTTCCACGTGGAGCCACTGCAGGATCCAGTGTTCAGTACTCAGCATGGTTGGGGAATGTTTTTAATGACCCCTTTGCATTTGCTTCTTGTCAAAAAAAAAAAAAAGGTATTTTTGTGTCATGGGGTTTCCTGAAGTGTTAAGCTCCGAGAGCTTCGTTGCACAAGGTGAATGAACTCGGACTGGGAAGTGTTGAAGTGAATTCCAATGGGATTTGGGTCATATCCCATCATTCTGATGCCCTGCACAGCTAAATGGTTCTCTTTTGTGTTTTCTCTTGTCTGAGGGAGACATAATAATTGCAAATCTTTCAGTATTTCATTTTAAAATGATATATATTTGTTATTCTCATGGTGAGTGGCATAACTCATCCACCTCCTTCCACACCTTTTCCCTCATGTTTTAATCACATCAAGTCTCTTCTTTTTCCCTTTTTTTCCCAGGTTTTACAGATGTTTTCCTCTCTGGTTATTTCTCTCTGTGTCCCCTCATCTCCATTCCTCCTTCTTTCTGTTTGCATTTTAACTCCCATCTGCTCTCCCAGAACTTTTTCTCCATTTGAAGAGAATTAAGGAGGAACTTCTGGGTTAACTCAGTTTCCATTTGTGGGGTTGAAGGGTCAGATCCAACTCCTTATTTCCATTATAAACAGACCAAGAAATCCTAAATCATGAGCATTGAACAAAGAGAAAAGCATCTACAAGCATTTGCAGGGAACAAAAACCCTGAATTTCCTCACAGGATTTCTTAGAAAAGCATAGAAAACTCTCATTTAACAATACAACATTAATCTTTTAGTCATAGAAACCATTCAGGTGAAAGGACAGGAGTATTAAACTATTCATATATAAATATATATATCATATAATATATTCATATCTATTCAATATACTCAGAGATGAGCTTGCTTCTGAAGTAGATTCTGCCACATTTATCCACGAGGTGCATTGTCAGTAGGTGGCTTTACATCATTTCCCTGCTCTTTCCAGGCAATAAATACATTCCTGCCAGCAGTACCTTGGGTTTCTCTGTGCTTTTCTACCCCTGCTAAGCTCACAACGTGGAAAAAGCCAATTAAGCAGGGTTTGGAAGCCGAGGGTGGAAAGGTCCTGGTGGTGTTTTGGTTTTGAAGGTGGCAGAAATCCCCCTTGGCCACCACTGATTCCAAAGGGAATCACAGCCAGCTGCTTCCCAAGCCTGGCACCTCCTCATCCCCAGCAGAAACCCAACCCCTGTTTGGTTTGCAGCCTCCAAACGTGTCCTTGAAACCCTGATTTGCTGCCCAGTCACGAGTTTTGCATCCCAAGCTCTTCCCCAAGGCTGCTGAGACAAAACCTCACCTCCCAGAGCCCCAACCCCTCAGCTGAGGAGCACAGGGACCACAGCAGATTGTGGCAGGCAGAGAACAATGCCATGATTGTAAGCAAACCTCAGGCAGGCAAAGAAAATAAATTATATTAAAAAAAAAAGGAAAAAAAAAAAAAACCCAACTCCTTCCAGGAGACAAACAAAACAAATCTGATCCTTTACAATGAGGAGCCAAGAAAAGAACTTGGCTCTTTTTCCTCCCAAGGAAGGGGGTTGGACACTGAAGAAAATAATCCACAGCCCTCTGGAGAATATTTTGAGAACAAGGATCAACAGCTGCCACTCAGGGAGCAACAGGAACATTTCCCTGCATCCCCTTTCCCATCCCCAGCCAGGCTGGGTGGCAGGCAGGGCTGCAGGACCCAAATTCCCCAGCCAGGTTGGGATTCTGTTTCATTTTCCCCTCTCTCTTTGTGGCTGGGGAGAGCTGGAAGGAGGAGGATCCAGCTGAGAGCCAGGCACGTTCCTGCAGCTGTGGGGAGCTGGGGGAGTAAATCTGGAGGAATAAATGAAAGCTGAGAGTGCCAGGCACTTCCAGGAGGGATCCCAGTGGGGAGAGGAAAAAGGAGGGCAGGGAACTGGGCATGGGCAGCAGAGCTCTGGTGTCCCACATTGTCCCAGATACAAAACAGCAGCTGCAGGTCACTGCTGAGCCTCAACCTGCTCCTTCCAGCAATGTTCACCCCAAATTTTCACTTGTCCTGAGGACAAACATTGAGTTCCCTAAAGAATTCCTTCTGGCTTGACAACAAGCAGGCTGGCATTCCAGCTGTCCCTACAGATTTATATCCACCCTGAGTGGCCCAGGTTTGGGGCTCTCTTGGCTGAGCAGCAGAATTTTAGAGGATAAAACCCCAAGAAAACGTTCCCCAGTTGCCATCAGGAGGGCTCCAGGCACTGCTGTGCTCCCTGCTTGGCCAGAGAAGCTGCTACACCCATGAGAATCCTGTCTGGGTAGGTCCCAGCTCTTAATTATCTCCATTTCTTATCTCTATCCATCAGCAGCAGCCCCAGAGGTTCACAGAAGTCTTGGGGGGGTTTTTTGAGCATAACAAGCTCTCCAGACACACGCTGAGAGCTGGGGGGGGGTGAGAAGCACACGCAGAAATCCCCACACCACCACTGCAGGAAACAGAATAAACACCCAGCAGGAACCAAAACAAAAACCTCGTGGCACATCTGAAATATTAAGTTTGACCCAGGTTTGCTTTGTTTCAAAATGAAACCCCCTGGATCCTTTTGCTGCTGATGAGCAGCCAGTTTTTGAATCCTCCACAATTATTTCTAGAAAGGCATTTGCAGGTAATTGTGTGCCAGAGGCACAGGAACACACACCAACGTGCCTTCAAAGCTCCACACCGAGCCCAGCAGCATTTCCACCCTCACCAAGCCCGACACTTGGAGCAGTTTAGAGCCCACAGCCCCCTTAAAACTTCAGGTTTCACTTCCCCAGAGGTTCTGCAGGACTCTGAGATGTTTTTCCGCAGCTCCGACGCGGCTGCGCTGAAATCCCATTTTAGTGAAGCAAGGAAGGGCCACCTGCTTAGTGAGGTTCTAGGAAACACCAGCGAGCCCAAATCCACCTGCCAGGGCTCTCCAGGCTGGCCAGCTCCTGTTCCCAGTTCCCAGGGGAGCGTGGTTTGGCTCCAGCCTGACCTTTGCGCTTCGCTGGAAGCGCTGCCCCCGCGCCCGGCGATTCCCTCTCTGATATCCCAAAGTGATAAAGTTCCAGGGAACCCGGAGCTCCTGGGAGCTGCCAGCCCAGCTGCTGCTTTGCTGAGGTGCAGCACAGCCCCCTGCAAGCCCATCCTGGATCCTTTGGCCTTGGGAGAGAGGGGAGCCCAGCAGGGCTGGGTGTTTGCTTTGCTCAGTGTTTGTTTTCACTCGGCTGTCAAAACCCAAAAACCTCAGCTCCGTGCCCTGGCTGGTTAAACAAACTTCGGGGTTTAACTTCCCCTCAGAATCAGAGCTTCAGGAATAAAATTCACATTTTAATCCAGGAGTCCATAAAACTGCAAAAATACAGCCACGAAGCCCGAGTGAAAATAAACAACTTCCAGTCGCTGCGTTGTCCGTGGGATTTGAATCAACTCTGAGCTCTCTTTGGCCTCTGTCCTCATTTGTGCAAATTTAAATTGTGATTCAGCTGGCTTTTCAGGATTATCTCAGAATTACCAGTCTCCAGGGATGGTTTTTTTGTTTTTCAACCCAGAAACCCAGTCCCAAGTGCCAGAAGCCCTGTGCCCATCTGATCCCCCCCAAAACCAACATTATTCTCACAATTCCCCAAAAAAAAGATAAACGAGAAAAGCAATAAAGAGTAGGGAAAAAAGGAGAAATAGAAAATACAGAAAAGGGAAAATCAAAAGAGAATCTGCCACTTTCCCAGCCCTGGATTTTATGTGCTGGGGTTCAAGATCAGCTGCACGTTTCAGAGCCCGGAGTCCTCTGAGAGTTCACTGCGGGCAATTCCTGCCAAAGTCACCCCGAGTCCCTTGGCTTTGTCCCAAAAGTCACAGCCCAGCCTTTCCCTGGAAGCCCTTACGTGTTACTGCAGCCTTTTTACAACTTCTCTTGGTGTGATTGTAAACCAAGGGTTATCCAAATACAGCTCTCCTTCAGCAGAGCCAAAACCTGCTGGAAAACAAGAGCTGAAGAGTGAGGTTTATGTGGGAAAAAAGAATTAATTCTTTAGAAAAGTAGGTTCATAGAATACCTGTGGATCAACATCATCCACTTCTCCTTTAGCTGAGAAAGTGAAATTTTACAGAGAAATAGGATCAAACTTTGGCTTGACTGACTTGCTAACCAAAGGTCAGTACCTGCTTATTCAGATGTCATGTAATTAAAATAAATAACCTCAAACCCTGATGGCCAGGAAGAAAAAGAGCTAAAAATACTTTAAAATAGCCAAAAATAATTTCAAATGGATTAAAAAATAGCTACAAAACTCACAAATCTGGTGTGGCACAGACTAAAACCAGCAGTGATTCAGTTCAGCAAGGGGAGAACCAAGAGAACTCCAAACCAAAAGAATTCTGTGACATAAAAAACCCCCGTTAAAAACATCAGGGATGATTTCACACATTCCAGAGCACCAAGAGGCTGTTTGAGCTTTGCTCTTCTCAGGAGCTGCTTGAGGAGGTGAGAAATTTCTGTGCTTAATAATAAGTTGGATTTAGATGCCATTTACCCAAGAGCCTGCTCAGTTTCTTCGAAAACCGAATAGAAAGTTAGAATTACAGATAAAAATATAAAATTTTCCATATCCTAAAATATTCAAAAAATAGAAATATAATTTTTTTTAGCTTTCCCCTCTTTCTCCTGCCCCATTGCCTGGATGGAAAAGCGAAGGCAGGCAATGACTGAAGTCAGCCAAGCCTGGGAGAGTGACTCAGGTTCTCGTTCTTGGCTTTGATTACTCACCAAACGTTTTATGGGGCTGTTAAATTCCCAGCTCTGCCAGGAAAATGCTCAGCCTGGCACACGGGGCAGTGCTGCTGATGAGTTCTGTGGAAAAGGGAAGTGCTGCTTCTGCTTATCACAGCCAGGAATCGCCAGCCTGGGACTCAGATTTTCTCACGAGGCATTTGTTTATTTATTTATTCATTTATTTATTCCCCTGGACACTGATTTGTGTGGCAAACAGCAGGGAAACGACTCTGAAACACTGAAATGCTCTGAAACAGAGGAAGGAAAGCTGCTAATTGCCTTTGGTATTCCCTGCCTACCAAATTTAATCCCTCAGGGAACCTCTGGGGTCATTTCCACATCACTGCATTCCCCAAAAGCTGAACTCTGCCAGACCCAGGGCTGGGAGCTTTGCCCAACCCTTAATCTTCACCGGGTCAAAATAAATAATAAAAGATTTTAAAAAAAAAAAAAAGATTAAAAACAAAAGATTAACGAGGAACCTGCGGACCCAAAGGAGCAGAAGGGACCCTGCTGGGTGGGCAGAGCCCCTGCAGGGCCAGGGGATGGGCAGGAGGAGCACAGGAGGAGCAGAGGAGGAGCAGAGGCTGCTCCTGCATTCCAGCCTGGTCCAGGCAGGACCTCTGCACAGGATTCCTCCAAAGGGGGCAGCTCCAGGCACGCTCAGAGAATGCAAACTCAAACAAGGAGGGAGTCTGGGCACTTCCAGCTGCACAGCAGGGATGGTTTGGGCTGTAGTTTATAGCACAGGGAGCAAATCCTGCTTTAAAACCCTGATTTTAGTGGAGATTCTGTTGCACGGCCTTTGGCTGGGAAGTTCAGCCTTTACTGGGTGGGAAAAGCAACTGATCCTTCACTGGAACATCAGAGATTTGGCCAAGCAACAACAATTCCTGGCAGTTTCTGCACATTGCCAGTTAAATCACAACCCTAACCCTTGCAAAATGATAAATAAATATCTCCTCTCTCTGAAAACCCCTCTCTTCTGTTTTTCTCCCTACCAGTGCCCTCAAAATAAATCAAAATACACAAACCACTCGTTTATTATTGTGGCCCTAGAAAGTCCAGCCAGCTGCAGGTCCTTGAACAAGCAGTTGCACGTAGGAACTTTAAGAAAAAATGTGAATTTATTGGTGCCACAGAAGGTACGAGCAGATGGGAAAATTAATCCAGAAACGCTGTGGAATATTTGAATCAAGAGAAAACAGAAGCCTGGGCTGGATGTGGAACAGAGATCAGCTCTGGGTGAGGAGGGCAAGGTCCTGGAAGCGGCATCAGTGAGAAATGTGGCACCCACTGCATCCTGCGGGGAGCCAGGCTGCCCTCTGCTGTGGGAAGGGCTGCAGGAGCCCTGCCCGGCTTTGGCACCTCCAAAAGCCCCCGAGATGCTCAGCAGCAGGTCCTGGAATGCCATTCTGGATATTAAAAACCAGAGGGGGTGATGCAGCCGTGGGGAATTACATTTTTTTATAGGAAATTCCAAAAATACACCAATTTTTCGACAGCTTTTGGCTGCACAGTTTATGATGAGCACATCCCCAACCCAGCTGATCCCACATTAACTGATGATCCCTAAATGAGGATTTTTGGACTTTCCAAACCCAGGAAAGTGGAAACCCTGAAACTCCATCTCACCCAGGAGCAAACTGGCACCACAAATCAGCGCTTCCCTGGCCTTTTCCAGGTGAATATTCCCTGGATTGGGCAGAGACCAGCCCTGCTCTGTGACCTGTGGGGCTCAAATATCTCCCCATAAATATTTCACACCAATCTTTTACCTCTCCCTGGCCATGAAATATTCAGCAGGGAAGGAAAGCTCTCCCCTGTTCCTGACCCACCTCTGGCAGTTCCAGCTGCTCACTGCAATAAATCCATGGATCTTTTCCTCTTCTTCTTCTTCTTCTTCTCTCTTTTTCCAGCCTTGCCAGGCATCAGCAGGGGAACAGAGCTTCGAGGTGATGAGGAATGCCAGAGTGGGATTCACTGCAAAAGAACTGAACAGAGGCTGCCAATTTGTCCAGCAGGTATTTGTGGATTATTTACCAGAGATTATTCGCTTCTCTGTCACCTATTCCTCAATAAAAAATGAACTCAGGCTTGAATTGTGCTACAATAATTCTTAGCTAACCAACTAGGCTTGCTGAAATTCACATTGTAACAGGTAAGAAAGCTCAAAAAAACAAATGTAGAGCCCTGGATTTTATTGTCAGAGCTCCTTTGGGCACCGTGTAATTCAACAACACTGAAATTTGGGAATATTTTGAAGCAGGGTGCATTTAACTGATTTATACCATAAACACACTGCAATATTCAAACTGGAAACACGGCCACTCATCTCCCTAACAAACTGCTTTGCATGAGATGAACTGAAAGGAATTTTTTTTGTTGTTTTTTTGCTGTTCAAAGGTTTTTTCTGCCCCGGAGGGACCCCCAGCGCCGAGCCGTGTCCGCCGGGAACGTTCCGTTCGGAAGGGGCAGCGCTGCCCTCCCCCAGCTGCCTCCCCTGCCCCGTGAACTTCTTCAACCCCAGGCCTGGCCAAAATTCCTGCCTGCCCTGTGGCTCTCAGGCAGCACAGCCTGCAGAGGGGCAGCAGAGCTGTGTGTGCCTCGGCCAGGGGCAGGTGTTCCAGGTAGGGGAGGAATTCCCACTCAGCCACCAGGAGAAATTCACATTTCGCTCTCTCCATCTCCCTTCCAACCACAGGGAGAGGGATGGGGACAGCAGATCTGCCAACATCCTGAATTTCTCTGGGTTCTATCAATATATCTCAGGGTTCTATCAATATATCTCAGGGTTCTATCAATTCTCCCCTTCACTGGGAGGATGCTGCAGTTTCCTAAACAAACCCCTGTTTTAATTTCCAGCCTCGGGACGCCCTCTGCACCTGCCCCCCGGGTTTCAGGAGGGCTGGCAGGGATGGAAACCTCTGTGTCAGACAATCCTACCCCGTGTGCAGGGACTCAGCCTCCCGCAACCAGGAGGGGCAGTGCCTGACCAAGAGAGGATGGGCTCGCTACTGCTCCGAGAAGGTACTGCCAGCCTCGGGGTATTGCCATTTTTTGTGCCATTTCCATCCTTGTGGTATTGCCAGCCTTGTGGTATTGCCATTGTTTGTGTTATTTCCATTTTCTGTGCTATTTCCAGCCTTGTGGTTTTGCCATTTTTTTGTGGTATTGCCATTCTGGTGTTATTTCCATCTTTCTGGTATTGCCATTTTCTGTGGCATTTCCAGCCTTGTGGTTTTTCAATCCCAAAACAGAGCAGAAAACGCCCCCCCAAAAAAAGCCAAATCCCCAAGCTCTTCCTTCCCAGGGCACAGGCAGCAGGGAAACCAAGAGTTATTCGTGTTGGCCCAGGAGGTTTTTGCCTCTTCCTCAGCCTCAGGAGGCTCCTGCAGTGCTGTTTTTGTTTTTCCCTCCTCTCCTCCCGCAGGTCTGCGCCGTCCCCAGCGATTTCCGGGGCTATGACAAAGTTCTTGGCCTCTGCATTTGTCACCCTGGCAGCAGCCTGGAGGGGTTGTGCAACTCCCAGTGCAGAAGGCAGCAAAAAACCACCCTGCAGCTCAGCTGTGCAGAGAGAAAAGCTCAGCTTTCCATCACCCACAGCAATGGGAGCAAGGTGAGAAAATAAAACAAACCTGGCGTGATTTCCAGCCACCTCCCTGCTTTTGTCAGGCTCTAATCCTCATTCCTCTCACTCAGAAAATTACAGACAGCAAACAAAACACCAAAAACAATTCTAATACACACATAAAGCACTTCTTAATTCTATTTCATCCATTTAAAAAAATCAGGTGAAAAAAAATCTGAATTATTAATTATTTTTTCTCTTAGACTGCTGTTTTCTTAGAAGGCTTGAGGGCAGTTTTGCCAAGACCAAATTTCTCTTTGGAAGATCTCTGTGCTGCAGGACGAGGCCAACAAACCCACCCAGCACACGTTGTGGAGATGAGTGGTGAGGGAAAGAATTATTTCTGGGTGTTAAATGGGGTTTTGTACACAAAAAGCTTTTCCATGGTATTTAAAACACAAATAATGAGAAATCTCCATGTTCAGATCCTGACAACAGCAACAGGAGTTTGCCTCTCCACACAGAATTTCTCCTGCTCAATCCCAGAATATTCATTTGAAATCTGTGTATTCCCAGCAGCCCAGCAAAGGGCAGGGATTCAGGGATTTCAGGGATTTCCTTCCTAAATTACAATAAACAGAGTGGGAAAATCTCTTTGCCTGGCAAAGGAATCCCTTTCTCAGGTCCTTCACCTGCACAGATATTTTTTCCTTGGGATTTAGACCTTAATGTGCCTTTACCAAATAAAATTCAAAATCATTTCAAATTTTTCTCACAAAATTCCAGATCCAGGGCAAAAAAGGACAATTTGCACAGCCAGGAAATTTGATCCCAGCCTTGGGAAAGACTCATTTTTTTCCCCCAATGCTCTTTGCTCAGCTTCATTCACTCCAGCCAGGTTACTGCATCAAACAATCAGAATAATACAGCAGAACAAATAATAATAATAAATCAGAATAAACTCTAACCCTAAAGGCTTTGAGCAAGGCCCAAACACTTTTAAAACTGCCCCAGAATGAGAAAAATGTGCTAAAAATGATCCCATTTGGGTTTAGAGCTGGCAAGTCGTGCCTGGGGGCTTTGGGGAGCAGACACTGCACAAAGAAAAACAAAATTCAAAGCAAAATTTGTGCTCAAATCCAGAAATGGCCAATTTTTTTTTTAAATCCCTCCAGGGAAAGGATTTTTAGGGGTGTACAATCCTGACCCTCAGCTCCTCCACGAGCTCATCGTGCTGAACGAGGCTTCATCTCTTCACAGAAAGAATCCTTCAGCAGCAGCTGCAGGTGAGTTCCTGCTGCCAAGCTCCTGAGTTTGTATTTAACAGAGACTCAAAAAATTCTTTGTGCTTTTTACCAGAAAATAACAACTTACTCAAAAATAAACAGAATTCAGGAGATCCAGGGTCCTGCTGGGGCTTTTTCTGCTCACATTCCTCACTTTGGGCAGACCTGGGGTGGTTCTGGAATTCTCTGGTTTTCTCTGGACAGCAAACCTAATGCTGGAAATTAAATTTCCACCTCTGTCTATGTAAAAATGATAACATTGTAAGTATATTAAATTATATTGTAAGTATATTTCATTATATTAAACTCTAAGTATATACAATTATAATATGATAAGTATATTAAAATCATACACTCTAAGTCTATAAAATTATCTATACATTATAAATCTATGGATTTACATTCACAATCACAAACATAAACAGGGATTTCTCTCTCCTGTGTGCTCTCCCAGCTCACTCTGGCCACGAGGAGTGCAGGGATGACCCCCTGAAGCCCCCCAACTCCACATCCCAGAGCACATTTTCTGGCATCCTGAACCCCACCACCTGCATCAGTGGGGATGAGACCCTCGTGTTCATTGTCTCCAGGGAGCATTTCCCAGTTTATGATGTGTAAGTACAATTAGGAACAAAAAAGAACTCACCTAAAGCATTTTTACTGCAACAAAGGGAAATTCTTCACCTTCTCCCAATGTGGAACTGAAAGGAAATGTGATGAACAGTAAAATTCTCATTATTAAACATAATTGGATGTGCTTTTTACAGAGAGGGCTGGGCACAGGAGGAAACAGCATCTAAATCATTAAGAAATGCACATTTACTTATTAAAATAAGCAAAATTAAACCTGTACTTACTGCTCCTGATGTCTTGGCAATGCTGCTTCTGACCCAGAGGGGCTCCCAGTACCTGGTTTTGCCCTGGTAAATAAAAATCCCTGCTCCTTAGGGTAAATTGCTGAGTTTGTTTGGGGGAGAGGGGGCTGGAACAGCCCAAAACCAAAGCTGGGTGAGGAATTATTGGAGCTGTGGGGCCATTTCAGTGCCTGAACTCCCACTGGTGCTCCTTCCCTTACTGGTGTGACGAGCAGCAGCTCTGAATTTATAAATCCCCACCTGAATTATGAGCCTGCAAGAAAAGATCATTAAAAAAATTAAAATGACAAGAAATTTTTTGCATCTCCTCCTAGAAACAACCTGTACAACACCAACGCCGACTTCGACTGGGGAGATTTCCGAAGCCTCGGGGAGGAGATCAGAGGAACTTCCCAGAAATTCCTCCTGTTCCTTTTCCACTTCCAGGCCCCTGGCACTTACGTGCTGCAGCTGAGCAGCAACAGGCACAAGAGAATGGTTTGTACCCAGGAATCTCTCATTTTTATTTAGAATTTTGTGCTCCAGGTGAAAGTTTGGAAGCACAGGGAGCTGTAAAAATAACAGCGAGCATCTTTGTGTAGTGCAGAAATAAACCTGAGGGGGAAATGGTGCAATTCCTGCCAAGTTTAAATGCTGTAAGAGGGAAAAAAAAAAGTGTTTAAATCATCCTGAATATGAAATTGGATGTAATGAAACACGCCTGGCCTCTCTGTCCTGTCCTGCAGTACCTCAGGGTGATGCCAGCGGGGGGACAGTGCTACCAGGAGGGGCCCTTCTTCCCCAGCGTGCCCAGGTTTGCTGTGCAGGTGGGTGGAGGGTTTGGAGCTCTGGACTCAGTCGGTGCAGCCCAAAGCAGCTCAGAGAAGCAAAACAGAGAGAGGGTCCAAAGAGGAGAGGAAAAGACAGAATGGTTGCCATTTAAAATACAATAAATCACCTTCTGTGCTGAATATTCTGATTTTCATTCACCAATCACAAGCTACAAATCCTACAACATTTACACACAGCCTATAAGAATCATTACCATATGATGTTATATTTTAAACCCTAAAAACTGCTTTTTGGACCCTCTGCCAAGTTGCTCTGACCCCTGGACCTGTCTGCAAGCAGAGGGGATTTGTTTTATAAAGGGGGGATCACCTCCAGTTGGCCACACCATTGTTTTCCAGTTGTTCAGTAATTGGGGTTTGGCATCTCAAAGCTTCTCTTCATTTCAATCTCACTTATAGTTTCCATATTCTCAGCATCTTTTGCCAGGNGTTTGTGTGCTCCCTTAAAGCTGAAAATCAGAATAAATTGTAACCGAAGCCCATTTTTTATAATGGGGTAAAATTCATCCCCCGGAACTGATCCCATCAAAACCCCTATAAATACACATTTATTTGGGTTATATATACAGGACTATATATATTGTATATTAATAAATATATAATATATATAATATCTCTAATCCCATCTGTATAATATCTATAATATCTATAACCCCATCTATATAATCCCAATATACATCCCATAAAAAAACCCCATCAAAACCTGGTTCATAAACCTCTCAGAAACAATCAAGGTATAAATTAATTTCATTCTTATTTTCTGATTCATCAATGAGAGAACAATTTACTTTTTCAAATGTCTGACCAAAGCTGCCTCAAAATAAAGGAGACATAAATGAGTACTGCTTTTACAAAAAAAACCTCTGTCAAAAATGAATAAATATCCTCAATTTTGTTCACATGACATTCAGGTTTGCTCTCCTAATTCAGACAAAAGTGACCACAACACACCTGAGATCAGAATCAAACCCAGGCTGCTCCTTCAGACTGTAAAACCCCCCAAAAAATAATTCATTTGCAGTTTTAGCAATTCAGAATTCAGCGGGATATTATTTTTTCCTGCAACCAGACCCCTGAGGTAATGAGAGAAAATGTGATTTATTCCCCCAGCAGATGCAAACAACAGATAATTGCACTTCCTTCCCCTCAGTCTCAGCTGGGCTCACTAATTCTTCTGCTTTAGAACAAATTAATGATTAGCAATAATTAGAAAGCAGACTCTCAGGCTCTCTGCCCCACAGGTGATGCTGGATCCTGGCTGTTGGGTGAACCACGTTAAAGGGAGGTGCAGAAATAAAGAAAAAGAACTGATTTGTTTAATTTTGGTGGCGTTTTGCAGCTCCTGTGCCAGGGGCTGGGCTGGGCACAGCAGGGCAGCCCCTGCCCCGCCTTCCGAAGGCAGCAGCTCCAGTACAGGCTGGACAGATATTCCTCCAGAATTCCAGCTGTTTTTGCCATGGAAAAACACCACCCATCCCTGCAGCACGAGGCTGGGCAGCCCTGCACTGCTGCTGCCTCAGGTCAGCCAACAAAAAACCCCCAAAAAACCAAAATTCAGTGCTGAGCCCTCTGCCAAGGCTGAGCTGAGGGACTGACAGGATTTGTGCTCAGCCTCCAGTGAAACAAAAACCCCAAATTAATAATGAAAATTCCGTGTTCCAGGCTGTCTGCTGAGGAGAGGGGATGCTTGGGAGCCCGAAGGACAAATAGACCTCGAGGCCTTTAACACCAAAGTGTTCTTTGAGCTGCTGCTGAGGCAGTCCCAGTCCGTCACCAGCACCCTGGGCCACTTCAAAGAAGAGGTAAAAATCACTCTTTGGGGCTGCTTTTTATGTAAAAAACCCTCAAGCCAAATTAATTGTGTCTGTTGCCATTGTTTTATCAACCCCTGATATGAGGCAGAAGCTTTCTTTCAGCTGTATAGAACATGATAAAGAAATCTGTCTCATTTTCTTAAGCATTTTCTTTATCCCCTGCAAAAGTGGGAAGAGGAGCGACCTTAAGGCAAAATATTTTGGTTTTCTTAGAGTTTTTTTTCTCTTGCTGCTGAACTGATAGAATTTTTGGAAAGTGATTTCAGCTTCCAGCTTCAATTTTTCATCTGTAAAATGGGGGGGGGGAAAAAAAAATTTCTACACCGGAAAGCTGCAGTTTAAACTGAGGAGAGATTAATAAATGAATAGATGAGTGTGTTATTCAAATTTTATAGTAAATATCTAAATTTTGCTGCTGAAATCGACAGGAAAACATTTCACAGCCCAAACCTGAATCCACCTGTGGCACTCCTGTAACTCCAAGTGAGGCTTTAGGGACAGCAGAGGGAGCTGGACCACAGCAACAGATAAAGAACCAGGAGAAATCACCGTTCCCAAGCTGGAATTGATGTGTTTGTACCAAAAACTGCCCCCAATTCGGGTTTTATGGCATAAAAAGGGAAACTTCACCAGCTCCAAATTATCCCTTGACTCCTAAATGTCATCTTTTTATTTTCATTTTGCACCTCAGGTCAAACTTCTGTATCACAGGGTAATGAATGAAATCTCCTTGCTGAGAAACGTTTGGATAAAGGCTCTGAACATGCCAGGAAGTGGGGAGGATGAGGAGAGCACAATGGCAAAACAGCAGGTAGAGCTCAGCTCAGTGATATTTATAAATGAAATAAATTCAATTTATCCATGGAATAACAAAGTGAATTTATCCATGGAATAACGAAGTAAATTTATCCATGGAATAAAAAAATAAAATAAAAAAAAAATTTATACATGGAATAACAAATTGAATTCTCTTCTAGAAGTTTTGGGCACAGCCATGTAAGATGCCACTTTTAGTGTAGCAGACTTTTAATATTTTATATTCTTCAACATAACAAGGCTGCAAAAGAATTAATTGCAATGTCCACAAACAGGAGGCAGCTCTGGGTCTTTGCATCATTTAAAGCTGCTGCTATTGCAGAGAGATCACTGAATGAATAATAATTATTATTATTATTATTATTTTCTCAGAGGTTTCATCTTTGAAAAGAGCATAAATTCACCTGCTTGAGTATTTTTGACAGGCATAAAACAGCCCCTGACTGCTCTGTGCTGTTCCAGGTGCCTTTCCCTGGGTCACCACAGAGCTCTGAAAACTCTCAGCCCACCAGATTTTATGGCCTCAGGGGGGTCTCAGGGGACTCGAGGGAGGTGATCCCACAAAAACTGATCCCACTGCTCCAGTCCGTGCTTCAGATGCTGGAGGAAAACAGGAAAAGTGATTTTTCACCTGAGACTTCAGGTAAGAGAGAAGAGAAAGGCACTGCCACCTCCTTGATTTTGTTCTTATAAAATGTCAGCTTTAAATCCAGAGGATTCTCCCCCCAACACCTGAAAATCTGACTTTGGTCCCGTTTTGTTAAAGATCTGCTTGGGTTTAATGAGCAAATTAAATTTGTGTAAATTTACCCCTGGGTGGGATGAGCCCTGAAATCACCTGGAAATCTCAGGTTTCCCTTTCCAGCCCTCACCAAAGTAACAGTAAAATTTGCAAAACAATCAATTTCTTGCAGTAAATATAATTCCCTCCTGCTTTTTGTACAGGCTACTCCTCGAGGAGCACTTTAAAAGCCTCTGCTGCTCACACAGAGGTGGCAAAAATTGAGGAAAATCAGGAAACCATCCCAGCCCCCACAACATCCCCTGCTCTGCTCCCCTCACCTGCAGCAAGGATCAGCCAAACTGAGCAAGAAATGCAGACAAGGTAAGAAATCCTTGTTATTCCTAATTTGCCGCTGATTTTTGGTCATAAAAATACATTTTTTTGCAAGTTTCCTCCTCAGGAAGTTTCTCTTTGGGGGCGGTGTGTGGTTCAAAAGGGGATCCCTGGATAAGGGGAGTGCTGCAGGCAAGAACTGTGGAAGAGCAGGGATGTTTTGGGGCTGCCTGTGCACATCTGGCTGCAGGTTCCTCTGGGAGAAGCACAGCTGGGAGCGGGCACAGCTGGAAATGTCCCTGCTGACCCAAGAGATGGGCACTGTCTGCTCCCTCTACAAGCCATCCAAGGAGTGCCACGGAGGAACCCAGGTGAGGCTGGCATTGAGTCACCTGGGATTCCTCAGCTTCCCCCTTCCTATCCCAATCCCTTTCAGCTTTCCCACGTTGCTTCCAAAAATTGAAGCAAAATTAGAGAAGGGGGAAAAAAATTAAAATCTTCTGATTGTGGCAAAGCAAAACAGAACGTGATTCAAAAAAACCTCAAAAAGCCCCATTTTCAGCAAATCTTGTGTCCCTCATCCCACTGATGACGCTTAAAGGAACGTGAATTTCTCATTTCTGGCTGAGGATTTTTCACCTCTGGCTCAGTCCAGCCCAATTCCCACTCACCTGGTGCTGGTGCAGGGGGTGCAGCTGGGATGTCCATCCTTGCAGGGGATGAAGAGCAGGACTGGCTCACTGGATTCACTCCTGGAGGAGCTCTCAGAACACCACAGCCAGGCTGGCCAAGCCCTGCTCCAGAGACACCTGGAAGAAACCAAAGATTCTGGTTTGAGCCCAGAGCTGACGGTGCCCCAACAGCCCCAGCATTTCCTGGGAGAGCTTCCCCAGCAGCTGTCCCTGTGCCTGCTTGGCTTGCCAAGCCCAGGCTGGGACCCCAGCCAGCAAAAAGTGAGTTTGAGGCTTTTTTTGGGGAGTTTTGTCACCTCTCTGCTGTGCAGGGATGGGTGTCACCCCCACCATGGCCATCCCATGGTTATCAGAGCAGCTTTGGTATCTACAGAAATTCAAATGTTCCACATCTCCCTGGGGACTGAATTTCTCTGGTCCTGCTGAACACAGAGCTCTTTGCAGGAGTGAAAAATCCCCACTTTTTATTTTATGTTTTTAACAGAACCACTCCTGGGAAGCTGAGCACTGCCCAGACCCCCAGGTGACTCAGGTGCTCCAGGTTTCAGGGCTGAAGATTGTAAAGCTGGAAGCTCTGAGCCAAACGTGTCTGTACAGAGTCCTGGATCTCTACTGTGACCTCCAGGCAGGAGGCATTTGGTGATTTCCACACCTCACCCCTCCCTGCCTGAGCCCCGAGGCATCTCACAAACCTCCAGGGGCACAAACTCCCACCCTGACCCAAAACCCACAGGGCTGCGGGGACAGAAACCTCCCAGGCAGAACCCCACTCTTCAAATCCCCCTAATTATGGCCAGTGGTAGAAAAGAATAGCTTATTTCTATTAAAAAAAAAAAACAACTGGTTATTTCTATTAAAAAAAAACCAAACTGGTTATTTCTATTAAAAAAAAAAA
>VXAC01001562.1:21997-46261 GCA_013399225.1 Rhipidura dahli
TTATTATATTATATATATAATATATATTTAATATATTTAAGTTATTATAATTAAATTAAAGGCCACTATAAATAAATTACAATGTGACTATTTAGTCTCATTTTTTCTAAAGCCCATAAAATATAAATATAAACCTGCCTAGAGCAGAGAACACAGAACACTTTAAATTCACAGCACCCATCACTTCACTGAGTCCTGTGCACGTGGATATCCCCCAGCACCAACCCCAACCCTTGCACTCACCTAAAACTGAGATTCAACCACTGGGAGAGCTGAGCCCTTATCCCAGCTGGGGATATTCCATTTTTTCCTCAGAATTCCAATAGGAAACTCTTCATCCTGAGGGATTGCCTGGGCTCTGTGGGTGGTTTTCTGCTGCTCCTGGTGCACTGCTGGGCTCGTGTCGCTGCTGGGGACCTCGGCCACACCAGCAGCCTCCTCTTCCTGAGGCTCTTCCACCAGGTACAGCAGCTTTTTCTCCACTGCAAACACATTAAACTAATTCCTGTTTAAAAAAAATTCTTATTTGAAAAGCAGAGGGTCGATGCTGCCAGGGGGGAGGAGGGAAAACCTGGACAGTAAATGGGTAGTAAATGGGAAAACCCAGCAGGGAAAGCTCTTTATCATCACAGTCCTAGCTCAGAACACAGAGAAATTCATTGAAAAAGAAAGAGGGAACTGGAATTTTCCTTCCCAACACCTCGGTGGGATGCAGCTGCTCAAAACCTTACACAAAGTCTTTTTTTTAATTGTTTTTTTTAATTTCTCTAGGCTCTAAAGGCCTGCCTCAGTGAGATGTTCTCCCTCAGACTGCAGCTCTCAGCAGCTCCCCAAGGGGACAAATCCCACGGGATAAATCAGATGCTGCTCAAGGAGGAACCCTTCTCCACAGAGGAAATAAACCTGATCTCCTGACTTTTTGAAGTGAGAGTGAAAAGCCTCACGGACACAGAACTCCTTGAGAAGGTAACAAAAAACTAAATCACAAGATCTGGTTGAAAAAAAATTCACCACCCCTCATTTTTCACTTTATCAGAGTGGCAATTAAATGGTTTAGAAAACTCAGCTGGCTCCAAATGACTCTGCTTAAGCAGGAAGGTTAAAATAAGTTATTTAACTTCATGTAAATAGTTAGGTCAGCATAAAGAGAAATACCATGAAAATGTATTTGAAGAGTCTAGAAAAGGGCTTTTAAAATGAACATTTATCTGCTCTCTCCACTTCTGTGTCCATGAAGAGCCTCTTGCTCCGTGTGAAACCTGAGGAAACACTCGAAGACAAGAGGCTGGGGAGGAAAAAAGAGAATTTCCTTCACCCCCTGAGCAGCAGTGGAAGGAGGGCACGGTGAGAATGATTAACCAGGAGCTATTACTTACTTTTTAAATTTACTGTCTATTACCCCACTACCCTGCACAGTGAAATTTGTCTTTCTGGTTTGCTCCTGTGAAGAAAATGGGTAAAATTTCAATGCTGCCATTTCTTCCCTCTCAATTCAAACATTTCCCCTGGTTTTTTTTAAGCTTTGAAGAGGAAACTGCCAATTCCTCATCCCCTTCAGAACTGGAGGATAAAGTGGATGCATTAACTGAGGAGCTGGTGCACATCATAGAGGATGAGCAGCAGTTTTTAAGCAGCAAAGGCAACGAAGATCTGCTTTCTTATTACCTTGAAATAACCAGCGTGGAGAAGGAGAGTTTGGTAAAACAAATAAATGCTTTGGAAGAGGAAATAGCCCGGGGCAGGAGGCTGTGATGGTGCTCAGAGCTTGGTGGTTTGGTTCCTGCTCCTCTGCAGCTGGCACCAGGCTTCAATCCACAGAAAATCCTCTATTTTTGCCTTAATTACAAAGTGTTTTCCCTCTCCATCCTAAAGGCTCGTTAAATCAGCACAGTAATTGAAGTGACGAGGCTTTGGCCACAGGAACTGACACTTCTGGCCACAGCCAAGTGCTGAGAAGAAATATTGCTGCAAAAGCCTAGACTCAGAGTTTCCAGGAATGGGAGCAAAATATAGAATCACTCAATTCCTGGTGTTAAATAAATTATTCTTTAAAGCAGTGCCTGCCTCCAGGAGTTGTTCTGAGGCCTCTGCAGCTGAGAGCTGCACTTTTAGGATTTTATGACACAGCAGAAACTGCAGATATGGTTCCTGGGGTTAATTATAGCTGCACAATTACACTTCAAGTGCAAGAAATATCCATCTCCAGCACTGCAGCAACTTCTGAAGTCATTTATTTCAGCTCTGTGTTAACAGGCACCCAGCAATGCAGGTCCTGCACTGCCCAAGAGCATCCCTGCTCCTAAACCTGGGCAATCAGTCTCTCCCTCCTCCCAAATTCAACAGCCAAACCTTCAAAACATGAAATATTCAATATTTTCCAATCACTGGAACATCAGCCCAGCCTCCAGTGTAGATAAAAAGCAAGTGAAAAAGAGCAAATCCACTTAAAACTCTTCTCTCCCAATCAGTACAAACCTCACAGGGGCACAGCACAATTTAAATATTTTTGTGAGTCACTAAATCCCCCCAACATTTCTGCTGGTGATATTTAGGTCTGGGCTCACTAGACCTAAATATCACCAGGTCTTGGTTTACAACACCTTCGCCAGAAAGAAGCAAAGCATCCTTCAAGGATGAAGCTTGGGGGATGATTTTATCTTCCTTCAAATGTTGGTGTTTCCACCAAAAAGCTCCTGAACACCCTTCAAGGCACCACCAGCAGATGGCTTTGACAAAAAAAGTAGATTTATTGACTTAACCATTTCCTTTTTAACTCACAAGCAGAATAAGTTTTTTTCATTTAAATTTACTCTTCTTGTGAGTTAAAAAGGAGATGCATTTTTATTTATTTATTTACTCATTTCCTTTTCAATTCACGAGAAGAGCAAGTCCATTGATTTGTGCATCTCCTTTTTAACTCACAAGAAAAGCCTCACACCACATCTTTATTCTTACCTTAACATCCATTTAAAACACTGAAAAAACCCTTATAAAACCTCCCCAAAAATGTCCATAAATAGGGAATCCCAGAGCTCAGACAGAGGGTGCTGCTCCTATGAGGTTCTGCAGGGCCAGCCTCCACCCCATAACCAAAGCAGGGCTCCAGAGCCCCACAGCAGCCCCGGGGCTACCTCTTGGTGTTGACCCAGTGGTACCTGTCCATCCGTGGGCCAGGGAAGGCTCCCGGGGGCCGGGGGGGCCGGTAGCCCCTGTATGCCCTGGGCTGGCCAAAGTGGGAGCCGTGGGGCTCGTAGGGGGTCCTGTGCAGGTACGGGCACCAGGGATACAGGGACGTCTTCCAAAAGTCACTGAACTGGCCAGGAAGAGGGGAAATAACGTTAAAAACCTGCTGGGAGAGCAGGCAGGGCACCAAAATTGTACCTCACTCCTTCAGGAGGATGCTTAGGGAGCAGGTGGTGCCTCCTTCCAAAGCTCCATCCCACTCAGGGTGGAAAAAACCCTCCCAGGTCAAGCCCAGCTGTTCCCTAAGCCACGTCCCCAAATGCCACATCCCCACAGGTCTGAAACCCCTCCAGGACTGGTGGCTTCATCAGGGAGGGTGGGCACCACCCAGGGATGGAAAACACTTTCAGGGGGGAAAATCAAAGCTAAACCTCCCCTGGAGCAGCTGGAGGCTGTTCCCTCTCATCCCATCAGCAGCTCCCTGGGAGAAGAGCCTGACCCCCCACCTGCCAGCACCTCTTTGGAGGGGCTCACCTGGTACACGCTGTTGGGGTTGCTGACGGTGGGGATGGCTTTGGGCTCCTTGCTGAAGCTCTCCTCATCCGAGGAGCTGCCAGAATGATTGTCCAGGGCTGCCCTGCCCACGGCCAGGTTGATCTGCTGGGGCAGCTCGGGGCTCTCCTCCCCAGTGAAGCGCACCACGGTGAAGGGCTCGTTCCTCTCCCCGTACCTGCAACGGCCTCAGGTGAGTGCTGCTGCCCTGGGAGGAACCAGCTCGCCCCAAAAGCAGCCAAACCCTCAGGTCCCGAGGCTGGGAGCAGGTTTAGGTTGGTTAAACAGACAGCATTCGGTGTTTCTCAGCCCTCCCCAAGCTCTGAGCTCACCTGCAGGACACCTCGAAGGGATCCACCCAAACCGTCAGCTCCTCGGGCAAGCCCAGCTGGCTGAAGTCCACCCCGCTCTCTGCACAAGCCTGGTCCAGCAGGGGATCCCGTGGCTGCTGTTTGTTGATCCTGACACACCTGGGGAAGCAGCAAAGGGCAGCTGGAGCTGGGATCTCACTGAAGCTTTGCAGGTTCTGCCCACCCAAAATCTCTGTTTATTTTAACCTGTCGGTGCAAGTTCTCACTTAGAGCCCCAACCAGCAATTCAGCCTAACGAGCTGATTTATCAACTGAAACAAGGCTTGGCTTTTAATTCTCATCAATGACTAATTAGGCAATTTGCTGCTTTAAGTGTTTAAAATAGAACCTTTCCAAAATCCACTTTAAGACCACTTGAATTCTGCATCCTGGGAGTCAGAGGCTCATTAAGACACTTGTCTTAAGATTCCCCCCTCAGCTCTCTAGTCACACCTTTACAGATGAAAAAATAAATGTGATTTTCACCAATTAATAGTCCTTCCCTCAAGCTTAAGGAGCCTCCTGGTGGGTCCCTTTACATTTTGCATCATTTATTTCACTTCAAGGCCTCCAGGAGCTGCTCTGTGAATACCAACCCGAGGCTGCACCTGCCCTGTCCTTCTCCTAAAACCCCCCTCACCTGAAGGCCTGTCCTCTGCAGGGGCTGCCCAGGTACCAGTGATTTTTGTACTTCTCAAACAGGGCCGTGGTGAGCCTGGCTGCAAACTTCTCCACCTCATCCTTGCCCAGCTTGCCTTCCCTCTTCACCAGCTTGGTGAGGAAGAAAACGGCGGCAGCAATTTCATCTTTCATCTCGAGCTGCAGCACAGGGAGGCAACACCACACCAGAGGGATTTAATTACATGAAGGCACCATCAGGATCCAAGAAGAGATGCTGCAAAACCTGCATGAGCCAGGATAAGGCTGAGTGCCAAACAGCAGATTAAATTTAGTTTGGGATGTTAAAACAAATTTAATGCATTACTAGAAGGATCCTGCACTAAGCAAGTTAAGAGAGAATATTAAAAAAGAGTTTAAAATGCACCAGTTCTGACATGTCACACACATTACATGCAGCAAATCTTACAAATATATAATTTTTTCCTGTAAAAAGAAGGCCAAAAGCATCACCTTCTGACAGCAGAGACAGGGAAAACTCGAGATAAACTTCACAAACAGCCTCAAAGAGGCACCAAGAAAACAGACAAAACACCACAGGGCCCTGTATCATTCCAACAGAGGGGGAACCCCAACATCCCAAAAACCCCCTCCCTCCTTCCCTAGCAGAGCTTGGTCAGGCTTTATATGGAAGTGGAATCATGTGGAGCTGAGGGATGCAACAAAATTCAGGTGTGCAGGAACTGCAGCTGGGTGTTAGATTCATGAAAAAGCTGCTTTCAAAGATATTTCCAATCTCCTCAGGTTTATTCCACTGCCAGTTCCTTCTTTTAGGGGGATTTCATTGATTCCATTCTGTATTCTGCTGTGTCCATCAGTCTACCCCACAAATCCCTGTGGAATATTTAATATTCACCACGGGGAAAACAGCACCAGGCTTATTAATTAATGATTAGAATTGTGCCTGACTGCTCCTAGCAGACTTAACACAATTATTTTTCACATTTGGCGTTCTCTGTTTAGAAAACTGCTCGATTCTGGATTTATCACATTATCAGCACAGATTTATTTTGCCTTTCAGGTGTTTAAAAGAGAGGGAATGTCTCACTTCCTCAAAAGGTGAGAGTGGTGCTCATTGCTCAAAACCCCGGAATTCTCTGGGCACAGCCAGAGAAGAGCTGATTGTTCCTTTTTCCCCCTCACTTTTACTGCCTCAGGAATTTGTGTCTCCAGTGTTCAGATCCCAGGAAGTGCCGAGACAAAATAACAAATGGAGGCAAAAAAAAGAGCTGAGAGTTTAAAACTGGCTCTTAACGGGGCTGGGAATGGAGCAGCCAGGCAGCTGCAGGCTCACACAGCCCAGGGAGCTGATGGTGAGACAGGCAGGGGATAAGAAACACAGAAACACAGAAATCCAGAAATACAGAATTACAGAAATACAGAAACACAGAAATACAGAAACACAGAAATACAGAATTACAGAAATATAGAAACACAGAAATACAGAAATACAGAATTACAGAAATACAGAATTACAGAAACACAGAAATACAGAATTACAGAAATACAGAATTACAGAAACACAGAATTACAGAAATACAGAATTACAGAGCCTGGAGGCACAAACTCTGTGCCCCAAACCACACATTTCTGGCTATTCCTCTGTTCCATTTCACTCACACAGTTCCTTCCTTGCTCTTGAGTTTCTACATNTTGAGGCTTTGTGTGAATTCATTGTGGTTTTTCAAAACAAAAAAAAAAAAAAAAAAAAAAAGAAAGAAAAAGGAGAAAAAACCCAAGCACCAAGGCTTCCAATAGAAATTCTGCTTTTAAGGAACGAGTAACAAACCACAGAACAGCCCCACGTTCCTTCTCCTCCTTTATCTCACGTACCAAAACACTTCCCCAGCCCCTGGGGGACCTTTCCCTTTCCATGACCACTCCAAAGCGGCAGGAATTCAGAGTGGGAGGAAGACAAGGGATCCTCAGAAGCAGCTGTGCCCACGAGGGTGCCCTCCCCACGTGCCCCTGGTGTGACACACGAGGAATTTTTTGTTCCCTGCAAAACCCTGACTCATTCCTTCCTTCTTCATGGAGATAAAGAGGCCAAATTCAGCCTGCTCGGAGATTTTTTTGGGGAATGCTGTGGGACAACAGGAAACAGGAATTTCCACACAATGTTTTCTGTGTGGTCTGGGAAGATTTTGACTCTGTCCAGAATGAGCATCCAGAATGAGCTCTGGGCAGCGCAGGAGCAACCTCAGACAGCCAAAGTGGCTCTTCATGCCTGAGGCCTGAGTTTTATCCTGGAGATTAAACTCACTTTAAAAATGTCATTTTCTGAGCTGAGTGGATTCCCTTGCAAGCACTGCAGCCACACTGGGTTTTCTTTGTTGTTTAAAAATCTGTTGCATGGTGACATGTCGAAAAAAAAACCCAAAATAAAAGTTTTCAAGTGACTTTAAAGTTTTGATCACACTGATTTTACTGCAGCTTGGATGAACTGCAGGAAAAGTGGGTGTTACCAAAAAAACTGGAGGCAACCATCACAAATCTGCGGGGCTTTAACTGATCTGACAAAACTGGTGTCCAAGGAAATGTCAAAGAGCAAGATTTGCCACCTAAAAATGATGGGTAATGCACATAACTATAATTTTTGAAGTTCTTCTTGATAAGTTTAGTCCACTCAGGGTTTCCTAGACAACCCCAGACCCAGAGGTTGGGATTCCTCCAGGGATGATGTTGTTTTTCTGGCCAAACTCTTGATATTAAGTCTGATTTCTTTGCTTTCATGTCGTTTTTCCTCAATATCAGATTATAACCTAATAAAAGACACGACCTCTCCCTCTAAACTTTGATTCCCTTTTTCTCTCCAACTCCCCAAGCCAAAGCAGCATCCCCCCTGCAGAGCAGCGTGGGGAGCCCATCCCCTGCTCTGGGGTGAATAATTTGGTCACAGTTTCTGCCCCTGCCACATTTCAGCCTCAGGAATTCCTCCAGGGACTGTCCTTTCCCGAATGAGGTGGTTTGGATCAGAGACAGAGACACAGGATGGGATTTTGAGGCATCTCCTGCTTAACCCAGCAAGTCCAGGCAGGCCCTGTTTGGGAGGAAATTCTGTGGCAAAGGAGTGAAGGACTGGAATCCTCCAAGGACACGCAGAGGGAAGCCTGGATCCCTCCTCCACCTCCTTCTCTTGGGTTCCTTGTTCCCATGGCCAACACAGAAACTGCAGGTGAGCAGCAAACAAACCCCTCACCTGAGAAACCAGTCCTGCCCTGAGGTGATGGGAGGCAAAAGTCGGGTCAAATTCTTCCCATTGACAACAACAAACGCAGGAAAATGGAAACAAAGTTCTCAGCAATTCACCCAGTGGGCTCTGAGCATTGAAATTGTCATTGGCACAGAAGTTCTGAGAACTTCTTCACTTGATATTTTTAATATCATGCAGGAGTTCAAGGAATTTTGCCTGCCAATGTCACGGAAAGCAGAAGAGCAGAGAGTGCTTCTGGCACCCCATTGCAGTGACAAGAAAGTCTGGCTGGTTTAATTAGGGAGATTCTTGGGCTGCAATCCCTCCCAGTGCTGTCAGTTGTCACTGACTGGAAGAAAACACAGCCCTGGGTGCCCTGTTTGAGGAAAAGAATGTCTGAACCAAAACTGGCACAGCCCCTGCCAAGGAGAGAGAGCTCCATTAAACAGCAGCCAGCAAACTGTGCTCCCACTCATTCCCAGCTGCATCCAAACAGGAACTGTTTTCATCCCAGCAGATTTAGCACAGCCCAGGATGGGCAGCCAAGTGTTCTGACTGAGAGGAGGCAGCAGAAAAATGAGGAGATATTTGTGCCTTTTGTTAAATGATGCTGTTTTAATCCTTATTAGGAACAGGGAAAAAAAAAGCCAAACCACTCAAAATCAGTGTCTGGGCATCCATGGGGCTGATCCAGAGCTCACTGGAAGAGGGGGAAATGTGTCCAGAGCCTTCAGTGGGACTCAGATCAGACCCCCAGCTCGGCACAAGCATTCTTAGCCAGATTAAATGAGGTGTCCCCTGGGTCACCAGGCAAGCCCAGGCTTGAGCCACGGTGGGACAGAGTCAGGCAGAGTTTCTGTAGTAACTGCAGCCCAAACCAAGAGCAAACACAGCTCTGGCAGGAGCCACCCCTGCAGCACTTATTGCACTTTTCCTGCTTTAAAAGATTGATGGAAATAAAGAAACCAGTGGCAACCTTCCCTCTGAGAGCCATTTGAGTTTTGTGGCTGATGGATGACAGGCAATTCCTCCAGGTAAGCAGCTGAAGTTTGTAGATATGGATGCAAAAATCAGAAAGCCTGAGTGAATTCCATATGGAAAAGCATCCTTGGTGACAATCTCCTGAGGGAAAAGCAGCTTGCAGTTGTTTGGTCACTGTCCTGGTCACACTCAGAAGCAGCAGGGGTGAACACAGCACCAATTCCAGGCACCACTAAGTCCGAGGGCAGAAGAAACCTCCTACCTGGAGGCTACAAACTCACACCTTTACTGTAAAAAGAATTCTTTTGGACTGGAGTGAACCAGAAGGTGATTCTGATCAACACCACAAAAATTCTAAGGGCTTGAGTACTACATATTGCTAGAATTTCATTTAAGCTTTCGTGATTTACTTAATAAAATAAACCTTAAAAACCCCAGTGGTGTTGATCCAGGATGTCCTAAAATTGAACAACAAAGGAAAGACTGCAAAGCTACCTTGGGCTTATTTCATGGAGTCCAAGAGCTGTTGCCATGAGTTTTTACATTTTCTGGGTGTTCTCCCTCTGTGATTTGCAGAGCTGAACAGGCCAAGCAGACCCCAAAAACCAGGGGGAGAGGGTCAGAAGGCAAAGATGAGCCAGCAGCACAGGACACCCATCCCTCTGAGCTGCTTCTCTGCCCTTTGGGAATTCCTGGGGGGAACTGAACCAGGCTGGAGCCGCAGGGAGCAGGGACCCTGGGTGCCCCCTCCCCAGCCGGGATCGCTCTGCCCCGGGGCCCTGGGCTCAGGATGGAAACTCCGGGTGTGTTTTCCATGTTGACTTTGCCCATGGAAACCTCTCCCCTGCAACAAAGCTCCCGTGGCCAGGGCCACCTGCAGGTCCCCTGGCCGGGTGGCCATGGTGACATTGGGTACACAAAGCTCCCAGGCATGGGGCTGACCCACGGCCACGCTGGGACACTCCAGCCCAGGAGCCCCAGGGGGAAAGACGGGAGCATTCCCAGAGGAATTCTGCCAGGGAAAAGGCTCCACGGGCAGGGAGCTGTGCCTGGGAAAGGGAAGAGTGAAGGATCCAATCCATTTTTCCCTTCCCTACTCTCAACTTTGTCCTCTTCAGGATTATTCCGAGGTGAGCTGCTCCAGGGTAAGTGCTGAATTCTTTAAGGCAAAATTGTTTCATTTTGCAGCCAAACTTCTCCTTGCAAGCTCACAGATTGTGTTGCACTCCTGTTTTAGCCTGATAAATCTATATAAAGCAGCTTTATCACATTATTAATTGCATGCACATCTAATTATTGCTAATTCCTTATTTTAAGAGCGTTTGAGGAGATGGAGAATATGAATATAATTCTTGGAAGTGCTTTCTTTCGTTCCAGGTTTGAATTGCATGGCTCCAGGAGAAGTTCTTGGTTTGCAGGCAGTGTAGTTAGCTGATTGTATCCCTCATCCCACAATCACTAACTTCACTGCCATCAAAACAAGGCACAGGATTCCCTGCTCCAACCTCGGCCTGGAAACTCCAAACTTCCTCATTCCTACTGCAAAATCAGCAATAATGTGATTTATTTGCAGCTTTGTTTCAGGAATTTTACCTTCCCACAGCAATGTGTCCGTAATAGGAAGTGAAATCTTGAATTTCTTGAATTTTCCTGCACCAGGAATCCTGTTATTTAAATGATTCATTTACTGCATATTTAATTTTTTATACACCCAGACTGGACTGGGAATTTTTTTAGGTTGCATCCTTCAGCTTATCTGCCAGATGGAAATAATTCTCCTTTGTTTGTCATGTTTTATTCAGCAAGCTGGTAAGTGAAGGGAGTTTCAAGCAGTGATTAAATATTAAACTCACTGTAGGTATAAGGTTGGTTGGATTTTTTTTCTCTGACCACGTAGCTTAACTAAGAGTTTTCATTGCAGAAAATATAATTAATAATGCCAGCACTTGCTGTAGGATGGGGCTTTTTTAAAGGAAAAGCAGGGGTGAAAGGCTCTGCCATCAGCCTGGTTGCCAGGCAGTGTAGTTAGCTGATTGCCCAAAGCAACAATCACTAGCCACACAGCCAGGCAAAAAGGTCTGGGACACTGGGATTGGGATGGGGAATCAGGAACCAGATCCCTGGGAATTCTGACCAGTGGATGGGACAGTGAAATAAAACAGGTGCTGTGTTCCTGTCCAGCCAATTTTCCTGGAGATCTGCCCCATTTACAACTTGTTTCCATTAAAAACCAAGAGGATAAAGTGGATTTTTGAGTTTTTCCTTTTCCAATTTGCAGGTTTCAGCTCCCCTTCCATCCAAGCTTGTCTCAGCCTCGGGTCTCTGTTCTCACATTTCCCCTCCTGTCAAACAAATGAAACCCAGGTCTGTGCTGGCAGCTCTGTCCCATCCTTGGGGAAGCTGGCCTGGAGTGAAAATGGCCTGAAAAGAGATGGAAACTTCTGCAGGAGCCCCAATTATCCCCCTGGTTAATTAGGGAGCCACACCAGCAGCAGAACTCCCACAAACAAAGCAAGCTCAGGCAAACCATCCAACTGCACTTTCAGCCTGACTCTGCAATTTTTGTCTGATTTTAGCCAAGTGCTCCCCATTTGCAGTGGGAAGCTGCAGCCTGGCTCTGGGAGCTGGGCCAGGCACAGCGATCTGCAGGAGGGGCAGGGAGCTGCTGAGCTCTGCAAGCCTTTCCTGCAACTCAGCAATCCCCCTTTCCCCATTAATAATCCCAAAAAGGCATCTCATCCATTAGCAGCCATTAGGCTGCTCTGAATTCTGGCTGCAGCCAGCAGCACTGCACTGAGGCTCAAATTCTTCTCATTTTTTAGGGTCTTTTTTTTTAATTCAGTGGGAAGTTGCATTTGATGGTTTTGGAGGTGTTTTCCAAGCTTTGGGCAGCCATAAAGATTCATTTCAAGGAGTAAATGGCTTTACACAAATATAGGACACTCTAAAAACATCCCAAAAGTCCAAGAAAATTAAAATGAATGCACTGGGTGGAATAAGAATAATGTTCAGGGCATTATCAGTCACAGGTGTCTCTTAGTGCTCAAATCCAGATTTGAGGTTTGATTCAGACATGAACAAATTCAAAGGAGCAAACCTTGGGAATTGGATAAATCTGAGAAGTGAATGTGGCTTTATCCAACAAATTCCCCAAGCAAGGAGGATCCTGCAGCCCATGGGACTCTGAAAGTGCAGGTCAGGCACAGGAGGTACATGAAGTTAAGCAAATTAAAAGTGGTTATTAAGGACAATTTTCTATCTCAAAACCACAAGGAAAAGGACAATGAGTCTAAATTTCTCAGTTCAATATGCCAAAGGAATCTTTACAGCCTAGCCATTGGTTTTTATTTTTATTATGATGATTTTTTCCTTTGCTGTCTCCAAGTTTTTATCCACCAAAGCACAAAAACTCAGTTGATAACCAAGTTATCAAACCGGCTGCCCTGCTCCCTAAAAAGCTCCCAGAAACTGGATTTGAGCAATAAAGGAGGAATTCCATTTGGGGATTTTTATTATTATCAGTGGTGAACTGTAGATTTACTGATTTATAATGGTTTGGCCTGGCCTGGCTGGATGTTTATGAGGAGAATAAAATCCAGGAGTAAGAGGTCTGTATTCCATTAAGGCTTTTCTTTCCTTCTGCTGTAATTCCCAAGATACAAAGCAGAGATAAATGAGTTGAAGGTTAAGAACAACATATTGGAACTAATACAATTTAATTCCTCAATTGTACAGAGTAGCACTGAAATATTAAAGCTGATAAGCGCAGTGATTTGAGAAATAACCTGGAAAACAAGATTTCAAAAGAGACTTTCAGGAATGACGTCTCCATTTTGGACATAAAAGCCTCTTTTTCTCCTTCCTCCTTATTTAAGCTTTTAAGTTGGTTCCTATTAAGCACTTCCTCTTCTCAAAGTTTATTGAAATGTTGAGCTAAGTCTGTCTGCTTGGCCCAAATTCTGTGCATTAAAGCTGGGCCTGGTTTTTATTTCCCTTTGTCTGAATACTCAGATTCTATCTGGGGAAAAAGATGTCCTGGATATTATTATTATTATTATATTGTCATAATCATCATCATTACTACTACTACAAGAACTACTCTGTTTTATCCTGTACCAATACATATTATTACAAGATTTAGAAATTAAAAGGCTGAAAGTCTGCTGCTATTTTTCTATGCTTTTTTCCCCCTGTATTTTCCGTATATTTTCTATTTATTTCTCAATAATGGTCAAGAGAAGGGACTGGAAGCTTCACCGTTTTTCAGAAGTGATGAAGGTTTTAACTTTGCTTTAATCCTGGCTGGGATTCAGAAAGTCAGGGGAAAGAGTGGTTCTTGGAGTGTTTCTGTATTTCTGAAAGAGCCAGGAAATATCAGAGCCCGTTCCTGTTGCACAGACACGACCCACGCTGCAGAGCCAGCAGCTTTCCCTCTGGAATTCCCTCTGGAATTCCTGACTTCTGCCGACCTGGAGTCGGCTGTTTTCATGGCATCTTAAAGGACTTTCCTCCCCTTAAAATATCAATTTCAGAAACAGCTTCTCCAACCAAACTCCCAGTGGTGCCTCAAGGTTTTTAACTCTCCCATAAAATCGCTGATCTCCTCTTTTAAAGCACCGCTCCCGGTTATCCTCTGCCCTGAGCAGCCTCCCTTCGCTGCTCTGCGCCTTTTCCGCGACCTGGGAAAACCTCTTGGAGCCTGAGCCATAAAAACTTGGCTGGGATGGAGAGCCCGAGCCGCAGGAAACAGGTGCGGAGCAGCTTCCCGGCCACCAGCAAACGGGCTCGGCGTTTATCCGTGCGGGAAGCGGCTCCGGGGCTGTTTTCCCTTCATCCCCGGCCGGTTCCCTCGGGGCAGCGGGCGCTGGAAACGCCGCGATTGGGGCGTCGCTCCCGGGATTGTTCACTTCAAGTTGCATTTGGTGATCCCTGTGGCTCCCTTCCAACTGGGAATATTCCGATTTGGAAAACTGGGATCGGGGTGGATAAAATAGATCGGTGTCTAACTTGACCGGCAGGAGACAATGAAACTCATCCCGCTTCTCCAGAGCAAATCCAGACGTGGGAAAGCGAAGGAAGAATCTTTGTCCAAACTCCCAAATGGCCAGCTCGGAGATGNAACCGGGATCGGGGGGGATCCCGGCAGAGCCGTGGGGGGCTCGGAGCGCGATCCCGGCAGCAGCGGAGACGGGAGCGGGCTCAGCCCGGGGAGCTGCCGGTGTCGGGGCTGAGCCGAGCCCGCTGGCCCGAGGAGGAGGAGGAGGAGGGAGGGAGGGAAGGAAGGAAGGAAGGAAGGAAGGAGGAGCTGCCGGCTGCCCCCGGTCCGCAGCGGAGCCATGCTGGCGGCAGCAGCGCTGTGCGCGGCCGCGCTGGGATGCGCGGCTGGGGCGCGGCTGCTCAGCGGTAAGAGGGGCTCGGCATCGCTCCGGATCGCTGGGGATCGTTCGGGATCGTTTGGGATCGCTGGGGATCTTCCCTGTCCCAAAGAGATCCCTCCTGCGAGGGTCGGGATGCGCGGGCACCTGTCGCGACTTGGGGCAAGGATGCGCGTGTCCCGCGGTGATGCTCGGGGGAAGGTTGGGGGTGATGGTTCTGGAGGTGTTTTCCAACTTTTCCGGCTGATTTTCCCCTCCTCCCAGCCCTGGGAAGCTCGCTGGAGTCAGCGGGCTCTGGGGCAGATCCCGAGTTGAGGAGGTGAGGGGGAAATACAAGGAATCCTTTCAGCTTTGCTCAGAGCTGCACATTCCGTGTCCTAAGCTGAGCTCGGGACCCGAACGAGAGGTGAAGTCCAGCCAGGAATCAACTCCAATCAGGTTTTTTTTTTAGCTGAAAGTAATGGCAAGTTTGGCTGATAAGGCAGAGAGTTTCTTTCTCTTCTCTTTAATGAGGAAAAAATGTGTTTGTGTAGCAGAAAAGAGCCCGGGTGCAGTTTTTGTGGCACTGTGTCTAGAGAGTTGCAGATTTTTAATGAAACTGTGCTGTCTGTGTTTTCCTTTTGCCTCTCCCAACAGCAGTGGACATATCCCTCAGAAGAGGTAAGGGGTTTTGCCTTTTTCTCTGAGTGCCAAATTCCCAAGAGAAATGCAGGCTAGGCTAGAAATGTATTTTTTTAATAGTGCTGTCGTAGCAAAAATCCTGTTCCTATTGTAATTTCTGCGTAAAATATTAGCAAACTCCAATTCTGGCTATTTAACTGCTCAGAAATTCCAGTGTGAAAGGTGTTCCCACTCTCACAGTGACCACCATAAATCTGCCTTGGAGGGGTTTAGAATGACCTGTCCCTGCATTATCCCATTTGTTCCGAGCACACTACAAATGTTGCTGCCTGTTTCCCTTCTGTAAAAACACGTAGGATAGCAGATTGAGCCTGGAAAGAAATATTTACTGAGCAAAACAAAACTGTTTGTTTCCACAGTCTAAATATTGGGACTGCTCTGCTGACAAACACACGAGTGCATCGTTTTGGATGATGTGTCTTTTCACTTTGATCTTCCCTCGGAACCAAAGCGAGCCCTGCTGCTGCTGCTGCTGCACGAGAGAGTCCTTGGCTTGTGGCAGCCTCAAAACAGACATTGTTTACTCCCTGGGCAGGCAGAAACATTGCAGAGCACAGAGCAGAGCTGGGAACGGGGCTGTGGGAACTCATCTTGTGATCCTCAGTACAGACACTGCAAACTGGGAGAGTTTGAGGCTGGATGTTCCTAAGGAATTCTTCCCTGGGAGGGTGGTGAGGCCCTGCTTGGCCAGAGAAGCTGTGGCTGCCTCATCCCTGGAAGTGTCCAAGGCCAGGTTGGACAAGGTTTGGAACAGCCTGGGATGGTGGGAGGTGTCCCCATGGTAGGAGGTGGAATGAGATGGTTTTAAGGTCTCTCCCAGTCCAAAATATTCTGGGATTCCCTGACACTGCAATATCCATCAGACTCTCCCAAAAGAGAAATTCTTGCTGTCTCTGCTTGTGTAAGGAAATCTCTAATTTTGGCCATTTAATTCCTTATAAATAATAATTGCTTTTTAAAGCCTCTTTGAACCCTGGCAGGGGAACTTTGCTTTTTAAAAGGTTGCTCGTATCAGCTTGCTCTGGCACAGCATTTTTTCTTTGGGGGGAACTCCCAGGACCTGCAAATCCCAGCAAAATCATGAGGGAGCTGAGAAGAGCAGGCCATGCAAGGACCAACCAACACTGTGAGATGCAGTGAGAAAAGTTTGGAGATGCCATTTGCCAGTCCCAGAACACAAGAGGCTTCTACCTGTGTTGTGTTTTCCATATGAACAGCGGAAAACTCATCCAATTCCGTGTTCCAGCGTTGATTTTGGTCCTGTTTGGCACAGCTCCTGCAGCAGTTTTCTCTCCCTCTCTGCAGGGCAGACGGTTTGCAGGCGTGGGACGCAGAAACCCTGCTACAAAATCGTTTATTTCCACGATGCCTCCCGCAGGACCAGCTACGAGGAGGCTCACCTGGCCTGCAGGGCTGACGGGGGACACCTGGTGAGCATCGAGACCCCAGCAGAGCAGAGACTCATTGAATCGTTTATCAGGAGCCTCCTGGCTTCTGATGGAGACTTCTGGATAGGGCTCAGGAGGAGAAAGGAGGAGGAGGACAACAGCACAGAGTGTCACAATTTCTACTCCTGGTCGGATGGCAGCGCTTCCAAATTCCGGTGGGTACCTGGCAGTGATGCTGAGGCACTGGCAGTGCCTTCAGGGATCAAGGATTTTATCCAGGGAATCCAAGCAGAGCTGTCCCAGCTGCCATTTGTGTTCCTTCTGCATTCATTTCATCCAGGGGAACAAATCACCCTCCTCTGGAGGTGCCCAGGGTATCTGTTCCAGGCTAAATTGGTAACTTTTGGTGGCTAAAAGGAGGGGAAAGAACAAGTGACCTGGCCTTAAAAATCTCTGATTAGGCAGCTAGGAATGATGTGCTTTGACCCTGCGCTGCAGATGCCCTGAAGTTTGTCCCTAATGTTCTGAAAAATGGGTTCTTCTTCTTACTGAGGGAATAACATTTTATCCTGTGAGACAGCAAAATGCTGCAGGATTTATTGTAGACATGGAAAACAAAAGTGTTCACAGCACCTGTTAGATTTCTGCCTTCTTGTCTTAGGGAACCAGAGGATTTGTCAGAATTAAATTATATAAGCAGCAACATTGACACCAGTTTGCATCCTTGTATCAGACGTGTAAAACCCACCTTGGAATTGTGGCCTTTTTTGCTCTGGGAGCCCACAAGACATTTCAGTCACTCAGAAATGAACAAATAAAAACTGATTTTAGTGCTATTTGGCATCATGAAGTCTCTCCCGTGGTTCAGATACTGGGGGTGGATAATGGGAAGCTGGAACCAGAATCTGCTGCTAAGAAACAGGCACAGCTTTGCTGCCTTCCATTGGTGAGACACAGCTTATTTATGCTGAATGACAAAGCCAAGGAAAACACCAGGGGAGGAAGGAAGTGAGGGAGGAATAAAGCTTTGGAATGGTTGGAAAAACACTGCTCGAAATGGGTGTTCTCCCATGCTGGATACCTTGGGATATCTGGAATTATTTATGTCCTGTGGATCAGCTTGCAGCAAATTCTTGGCTTGCAGAGCATTCCTTGTTCCAGGAGCAGCGGGGATTGAACAATTGGCAAAATCAGGGCACATTTGGAGGTGTTTTCTGCATTGCTCAAAACGTATTTCCACTACCAGTGCTACTGCAGAGGGCTGCCTCCTTCCTGTGCACTGCTTGGATAAGCTGCACAGGTGTCTGCTGGTGAAGTTTATT
Source organism: Rhipidura dahli (assembly GCA_013399225.1). NCBI lineage: Eukaryota > Metazoa > Chordata > Aves > Passeriformes > Rhipiduridae > Rhipidura > Rhipidura dahli. The sequence continues at coordinate 39,701 of VXAC01001562.1, forward strand.
CTTAGAAAACAAACAAACAAAAAATATCAGCAAGTCTGTGTTGGCGCATTTCTCGACAGAGGAAACCAGATCCTGCTTCAGCTTTTTCATCTTTTCATGAAATCTTGCAGGCACTGATGCCAAAAATAGTCAGTGATAGATGATTTTGCACAAAATTGTGTGGAGAGAAGTCCAAGTTCTCCTGAGCCTCTGCTGAGCCTCGCAGAGGGGTTTCAGTGAGGAACTTCAGGGGCTTCAGTGAGGAACTCAGCCCTTTGCTGATTTGTCGAACGCCCTCCTTGCCGAGTTCTCTGTGAAAACCCTGAACTCAGAGAATAAATAACTGTATTGTACCACTCCCATTTCCCCCTGTGGGCGTGCTGCAAACCCCTTCAGCTGTGTTTTCCCCCCATCCAAGCGGTGTTTGCCGTGTTCCCCCAGGAACTGGTACGTGGATGAGCCGTCGTGCGGGGGCGAGGTGTGCGTGGTGCTGTACCACCAGCCCTCTGCCCCCCCGGGGGTCGGGGGGCCCTACATGTTCCAGTGGAATGATGACAGATGCAACATGAAAAACAACTTCATCTGCAAATACTCCCTGGGTAAGGAGGCTCTGTGGGGTTTAAATAACTGTTGGGAGGCCAGGAGGTGGAGAATAATCTCTTTACGTGATATAGCTGATGTGAAAGCTGGTGTTAGAAATCAGAATAGCTCCCTGCCTGGTCCAGGTATTGGGGATCAGGAGGTGAGCAGCTCCCAGCCTGATCCTGATCCTGATCCATCTGCAAAACCTGACCCTGAGTCATCTGTAAAGCCCTCAGGCATAATTTATCCCCCACCCTGTACAGTTCTTTCTATAATCCACAGCTCTGGAATAAGCCCCCAACACTTCAGGAGACTTTACAATCGACCAAAGTCTGAGTTAGGACATAGAAATGGTATATAAATTCTCACAGGGTGAAAACGTGAAGGTTTTTGGGATTGTTATTAAAGCAAGTTGATAAGAGATAAGAATTAAGATGGTGGTGTGATGCAGTTAAATTTCCCTCTTTCCTCCTTCTTCCCATGATCCAAGTTCTGCTGTAAAATTATTGGCTAAATTCTACCATAATTCCAGTGTTACGAATAGACCTGTTACACAGACATTGGTTTAAATCTATAAACAATAAATTATATTAGATTTAGTATGAAAAGGGCTTGGGGAACGAGGAACCATTAATTCTACACTCTCTCTTCTTAGCTTTAGCTTGCACCTGCTGCTTTGCTGGCTGTAATGCAGATAAAATAGAATAAACAACAAGGAACACCAGCATACAGCACCTTTGCTTTTTCTACCTGCAGTACCAGCACAGACAAAATTCCTCCTGTCAGACCTGGTAACGAGGCCAGGAACTGACAAAAACCTCCAGCCTCCAGGAGGAGGAATGAGGAGTGCAGTGGCTGATAGGGAAACCCTTCCTCAGCCTCACTGGTGGGAGAGGGAGATCTTTAAATTTATGCAACAAATGGGGAAAAGAAACCCAGTGTCTCTTATCTTCAGCTGCTTGTGGCTTACTGAAATTCTCTGGGGATTTTTTGTGACGTGTTTGAGGTCTCAGGATGGGGGAGAACACTGAAGAACAGTGCTCAGGTTGTCTGATTCTCCTCAGGGCACTGTGTTCTCCCCACTCCTGAGGAAATTGTTCTCTTTTCTTTCAGAGAAGCCAACCAAAGCTCCGATAGACAATTCCCAAAGAGGTGAGTTGGACGTATTTGTTGGGGATTGTTGGGGTTTTTTTAATGATTGCAGTGGAAATACTCTGCCATTCATTGTCAAGGACACCCAGAAAACATCCTGAGGGAGAAGTTTCCCTGCAGTCTGCACTTCCCCTGTGCTATTCCATGCTCCTGCTATTCCATCCTGCATGGAAAATCTTGCTGGTGCAGAACCTGGCAGGAATTGAAAGCAGAGAAATCCCAGAGCAGCTTACCCACCTTTGCAGCCTCTTCAATCCTCTCTCAGCCTCGCTTTTTATTATTTCAAAAAACCATCTGCAGTATTAATGAAGCTGCTTCTTTCCAGCTGTGGCAACAGAGCCCTGGAAGGCAGAATTCCCAGAGGAACGCCGGAGGAAAGGTGCCACTGGAACAGCTGTGGGAGCCAAAGGTGAGTTGTGCTCTCAAAACCTGGCCTCATTTCATGTGTTTGATCCAAAATGTGGAAGACTGAATATGGATTACAGCCACTGGAAAAAAAAAACTTCCCTCAAGTATTTCCCAGGACAAACCTAAAGAAGTTGCTGTGACTGTAAAAATGTTCAAAATCCAAAGCTGTGCAAAGTGTCCTGGCTGTGAAAAAGCCACTTTTATGAGATCACTTCTGAGTGGTTCTGTTGTGAACGTTTTGTTTGTAAGTCTGTGATTAACTAGGAAAAACTTGCAATTTCTTCTTATGACCCCGATTCATTTTTACTCCCAGAACCTGTTCAGAGCCTTGCCTACATCCTTATTTCCAGCGTTCCTGTGCTGCTTCTCCTGCTGGCCATCACAGGCATCTCGTGCTTCTGGCTCTTCCTGAAGAGGTGAGTGGCATTCCTGTCTTCCAGGTGAACAGTGACACCTTGTCCTGCTTCCAGCTCATTTCACCATCCTGTAAAATGTGTTTGCCAGGAGTGTTTGCAGCCAAAGAAATGCTGCACAAGTGGTGTGGATGCCCCAGGCTGAGTTAATTTTGAAGTAAAATTCCAAGTAAATCACATGATACCCTTTACTTGTGTTCACAGACATCACAGGCAGGAAATAATGTCACCAAGATTAGGATTTTGTTGTGTTAAACCTTCTTCTTATTAAAGCTTTGCCTTAGCAAAGTTCCCCTTCCAAAGTGAAAGATGCAGCGATAGAAATAAAAGGAAAACAATTTGGAGCCTGTAATGTTTACCACTGTCCTCTCCTTGCTTTCCCTGTGTGCACAGCAGCTCGGGGGGGGGGGATGCTGGCTGTGATTTTGGGAGAGTCAGGAGGAGCATCTGAGCTGGCAGCCCAGAATGTCCCTGAGCAGCTCCTGCCGTGGCATTTCCCAGGAGTGCAGCCTGGAGTGGCTGGAATCAGGAATTTCCCGAGCCCAGCTTTACTCGAGGCTCATCACCAAAGCCGCTCTCAGAGTTCTGGTGTGGATCTGTGTTTGTTCCAAAGCCCCTCACGGCTTTTCCCTTTTCCCTGTGCCCTCCCAAGGAGCCGGGAGCGCGTGGACGCGGCGCCGAAGGGGCTCCCCAGGAGGGACAGCCCCGGGCTGGACATCTACAGAGTGATCAACAAACAGTCCGAGGCTGACCTGGCTGGGGCCAGGCCTGCCACCAGCAATTCCTCCTTCCGAGCCCAGGAAGGGCTGGGCAGCCCCTGCAGGGACCCCGAGCACCTCAACACCTCCAGCAGTGGCTGTGTGACCCTGGCCAGCACCGAGAGTGGCTTTGTCACCAATGACATCTACGAGCTCTGCGGGGACCGTGTGGGCAGGAGCCAGGAGTCCACCTGGGTGGACAATGAGATTTATGGATATTGAGGAAATGGACCCCAAAAAAAAATCCCCCCGCTGGGATTTGGATTTTGAATATCAGCATGGGTTTGCCTGCCCTCTCTATGCACTTGTTTAGTAATGATTTGTGTGGTGTTTGTCCTGGTTTGGTGTTGTCCCCATATTCTTCTGTTTTCTGAAAGAAGAGGGGTTTTTAAAGATCCAAACTGGAAGGAATGTGCGGGCTTTGCTTTGCACCAGGCCCCAGGAATGGCTCATTAATACCCTCAATTCTTTTTTTGTACCAAAGATATGCCTTGAAACTGCAGGACAATCCAAAATCCTTATTTATTTATAGACCCCCTCCTCTTCAAAGGTGCTCAGAGTTACCTGTAATGTGTGATGGAGCTTTCCTGGAGGTGCTGGACAGTGGCAAGCGGGGAGTGAATCCCTTGGTTTGCTTCTGTGTGCAACTTCTACCGTGCCTATTAAATTTCTCTATCTCAACCCGTGAGTTTTCTCTTTTTTACTCATCCAATTCTCTCCCTCATCCTGCTGGGAGGGACTGACACCAAGCAGTGGAGGGGGAATGACCAAGAAACCAAAGAGTGCCAGGCACAGATAAAAATATTTCACACTTTTTGTTCCACTGATGATTTTCTGGCTCCAGGAGGGCAACACTTTCCTGCAGAACAAGCCTATGAAGCACCTAAAATGTGCTTTAGTTCCCTAAAAGTTAGCTCTTCTCCATTGCATGGAAATAAATAAAGAGGAAAATGAAAAAAAAAAAAAGTGATTTTCATAAAGTGTCAGGAAACAGAGATTTGGCAAAAAGGTGTTTTAAATGTGGCTGAAACAACAACAGAACTGAGTGCAGGCACAGCCATGAATCTCTTCTGCCAGAAGAGGCAGGAAGAAGTTTTTAGACCTCTGAGCTGTTGCTCTCTGCTGCAAACACTGAAATATTTCAGTTGTCACAGCTGCTTCTCACTTCCTTTGCAAGATAACCCCCCCAAATAATAAATCCCTTTAAAAACTAAAAAAAATATTCAAATGGTTTTGAAAATGGCATCGAGTTGGCAACAATTTCTCCTGAAAAGCAAAATCCTGATACAGGAGAGTGGTCAGGGCTGGGCACTCACAATATCTGGAGTTTCTAATGCAGTAATTAGTGCAAATCAAGCAAAAATCTGTCCACTTTCAGTCTTGTATTCTTGGTCTCCTATTTTTTTTTCTTTTTGGCACCCATTAAGCATCTTTCAGGCACTGAAAAAGAGGGAAATGACGGGAAAACTTGCCAGGAGTTGTAGTTTAGGTCTGTAAAGGCAGATTTTGGCAGCCCAGTGTGTGCTCCGGCCTCTCGAGCTGCCCGCTAGACTCAGGCAGCGATCTGCGTGTGCTGGGAGTTGATAATCGGAGGGAATTTTATCAATTTCGCCGTTCGGACACCTCCTTTGGGACACGCCGGGCTGTGCAGGAGCAGCGGCCACACGAGGGCAGGTGCGCTCCACGATCGTGTCCCGCAAAAAGCGGCTCCGTCCGGGCTTTGACAGGAGTTTGGATCCCTCTCCTTGGGGATGAACAAAAATCCATCAGCGGCCGCTGAAAGCTGCCCGACAATGGATGGGTTTTTGGGGGGTGCAGTTCCTCTCGCAGCGTTTTTAAGCCGCGTTTTTGTGACCTGAATTTTCCGGCCATGGATGGATTCGTGGCGGGGTTTCTGCAGAGGTTTTGTCTTCCAAGCACAAAAACCCGACTTAATAATCGATTTTACACCGGGGTGAGGCTTGAAAGCGGGCAGGAAGCAAATAAATGTTTTAAAAAATCCGATGGGAATGAAGCGACTGAGACTGAGTATTAGGTAAGAATCTGTTAAAATAAAGAAGGGGGAAAAAAGGAGCTTTTGACACGCCGAGTTTGGATGCGAAGAAAAGGTGAGAGAGGAGTGAAATCTGGCAAGTGGCAGCTCGGGATGACACCATGTGCTATTCGAGTAGGATTCTGGAAGGCTCGCTCACGTCCCTATCAATCACTGCAAAGGGTGGATGTCTGACTAACCCAAGCCATCAGTTACTCACTGCCAGAACTTCCGAAGGGGGATAAATAGAGCAGCAACAGCTCCGTTTATTCTCCATGGCAGCCCGAGCCAGCAGCGTCATCCCAAAATGTCACTCCTTGGAGGAATCTCATCAGCGGTGAAGGACAAGCATTAATTTCTGCACAGAGATCTTCAGTTCCCTTCGCAGAACACTCATCGCTGTTTGACACAGAACAAAAGTAACTCTTCACAAGGATGAGGCAGATTTGCGTGTAAAACCTGTCTAAAAAGGGAAAGAAAGACACAACTTTGTTCCTTTCATTCTTCCACTCTGTTGCGGTTTTTTTTCATTTTTTTTTCCTTTTTTCGTGGCCAGGCTCCATTCTGAGCTGTTTGTGTCCACTCCGTGTGTCCATAAAAGCTCTGGAGCTGTTGCTGATTCAACAGGCACGTGTTGTACCATCGGCTTTGGGACGTGCCTTGTTTAATCAGGGGAACCGAGCAAAGATTCCAGGGGTGATTCCTGGTTCCCGAATCAGTCAGAAAGGTACCAGTCCTCCAGCCTGAGATGGGGCAGGGGAGAGGGAGGGACGGGCAGCAACTGGGAGAGCAAAGATTGCTGAAACAAGTATGGAAATATTTAAAATTTAAGTGCACACCTAAAGCAGACTCAATGCACTTAGTCCTGGAAAGGAAATTCAGCATAAATGGCCTTAATTTTTTTCACATTCTCAACTCTGTCGGAATGCCAGGTCAGAGAGCCCAACAGAGCTTCCAAATCTGCCCAAACCACCCGGACGCGCTCCTTTGCCACCTGCCCCGGGCGACCTTCCCTCTGCAAGGGCGCTGAGCTGGGGGACGCCGGCGCGGAGGGGTCGCTCCGGTGGCTTCGGGGTACCCGCTCTGTGCCATCGCCACCAGCGCCACCAGCCCCGGGGACACCCGGGGTACCCGCTCTGTGCCATCGCCACCAGCGCCACCAGCGCCACCAGCGCCACCAGCCCCGGGGACACCCGGGGTACCCGCTCTGTGCCACCAGCCGCACCGTGGGGATACA
>VXAC01001562.1:46592-164269 GCA_013399225.1 Rhipidura dahli
GGGGGCGGCGGGGCGGCGGGGGCCGCGCGGGGCCGGGGCTCCCGGGCGCGCTCGGCGCCGCTTTTGTCCCTTCCGGCACCTCCCGCGGGGACACGGGCGTGCTGCGCTGCTGCTGACCGGAGGCTCGGAGCGGCGGCAGCCCCGGCCGCTGGGGCGATGGGTTTTCCTGCCCGCATCCTCCTGGGAAGGGCAGGATAACGCCTCCCAGGCCGCGGGCGGGTGCCCGAGGATGTCACCCCCAGCATGTCACCCCCAGCATGTCACCTCGAGGGTGCCACCCTCAAGGATGTCACCCCCGGGATGGTGGCATCGCTCCCGGGATGTCACCCCGAGGATGCTCCGGGATGCTGGCTCGAGCAGCACTTTCTGCTCCCAGGGAAGGTTCAAAGCTCGTGCGGTGCCTGCCGTCATGCCCTGGGTATTTTAGGGTTTCCTGACCTGGGCAATGCTGGGTTATCTGTTTCAGCAGAGGAACTTGCGTGTGAGCTGAATTCTTCAGTGCAGCATCCTGCAAGTTCACCAAACGCGACCATTTTTAGCCTCTTTGTTTAACCGCCCCCGTGTATTACCCAGTGATTATTGTTAATACCTGGTGCTTTACCTAAAACAAAAACGATTGTCAGTCTGCTTGGCTAAAAATGTAGTCGTATTCACTTAAAAAAAAAAAAAAAAGAAAGAAAGAAAAGAAAGAAAGAAAAAAAAGGAGGTATCTGATGAAAGTAATGGCTCTAAAGGATCAGCTTCCTCTTCTGTGTTGTTTTAGGTAGTTTTAGTTGCTACACCTAGAGGTGAGCTGTTTGTGAGCCTCTCTTCTGGCTGCTCTCATTGTTGACTGAAGAAGAGGTTCCCGTGCCGCTCTGCAGCTGACCAAAGTCACTGAAATGTTGTCCGAAAGGCCCCGCAATTATTCACCTCAATGGGAATAATTGCAGGGATCGTGCGGGAAATCCTGTAAGGAACGGGAAGATGCCCTGAACTGGAGCTCAGTGAAGGAAAGCAAACCCCTGGTGCTAACAGGGCTCTGGCCACGCTGGGATTGATGAGCTTTGCATCCCAGAGATTGAAAGAAACTTTTCCTATTGCTTTATTCCTCAAGTTCATAATCAGCTCGATTCTTTTTTGAGTCCTTGCTCTCGCTGAAGAGCCAGGCGGTGCCAGTGCTCCCTTCCCAAGTTTGGTGCCATGTGCCAGAACTGCAGATGCCTCACTTGCACATCCCCGCTTGTCATTCGCCCCTCAGTCCTCCATTCTTTGGCAGGCTTTTGTGATGGAGATGAAAACTTTAATCTTCATTTTTGTTGTCATTCTCAAAAGCGTTGTTTGTTTAGCATTGTTCGAAATAACAGAGGTTACAGAAAACACAGAGCTTGAAAGCTCCCTGATGCCTGTGGGATTTTTTCATCTGTGTCCTGAGGACCTGCTCAGTTCTGTTAGTCTTGATTTTTATTTTAACCAGCTTTTCTGTCCAGCCCGCAGCCTTTTTATCTTCTGGGTGATTTTACAGCAGATTTGCCTGTGCTGGGGTGGTTTTTTTTTTTTTTTTGTCGAGGTCTTTGATTTTTTGAATCAGCTCTGACTTCTGCAGTGAGTGTTTTTCTGGAATTGAATTGCTGAGTTGGTTGCTGGAAGCATTTACACAATCTTTGAGGAAGGGGAACCCTGTTAAGATCACTTCTGGTGATGTCAGAGGAAATTAATTCCAGCCAAATACTCTTTGGAATAAGCACTTCCAGTTTGGAGCACCTCACCTGATTGTTGGATCCCTGAGCACACAGCGTGGAAATCCTGCTGGTTAGTGACTCCAGATAGAAGGGGTTTCATATTTCAAGCTTGTTCTAAACTCTTGCTTCAGTTCCAGTGGAAGAATATTCAGTTTTTAGGTCCTGGAGGGGCTGTGCTGGTGCACCCTCAGGTCTGTGCTGCAGGAAGATGCTGTGGTGCTGCTGAGACTTGCTCAAAAAAGCTGTTTTAAAAGGACTCCTCCTCAAAGTTTCTCCTGAATATCCTGATTTGAACCCTTTACATTCAGAACCTGTTTGTCGTTGGGCTTTTCTAGCACTGATATTTTGAAATTGTGTTTTAGATGGTTCTGACCTTTTAAAGATTTGCTTTTTTCCTTATTTCTTTTTTTACACAACTCTGCCTGGCCAATGAGCATCAAATTAAAAAAAGATGGGCTCTTATTGCCTTGAATGCAGCACTTAAGGATGGTGCACAACCCATCCTTTTCATGGAAAGGCTACAGATGAGGAGATAAAATCGGTGCTGTGAATTGTTAGCGGAGGTGAGGATCAAATGGAAACAAACACGAAGCAGGAGAATGAGGCTGTGTGCAAACAAAATCAGAAATCATAACTCAATTATTGCAACCCTGAAATTCTAAATAGCCAAACAGAGGTGCAAAAGTTGGGGGAAATTGGGGGATTGATAAGGATTTGTGGGGATAGAGGCACAAAAGTTGGGGAAAATTGGGAATTGATAAGGATTTGTGGGGATGGAGGTGCTGCCTGAGCCTTTTTAGTGCCAGTCCACCCAGGGAGGGTGCTGGACCCGACCTTTGCTTGGCTTGTTTGGGTGTTTGGTGCCATTGGAGTGGAAGCCACGTGGCTCCCCTGCCACGCTTCCTTCTCCTGCTGCCCAGAAATCCTGTGATCCCAGGGCAGCTCCTGCTAACGAGGCAGGGAAAGGAGCAGAGATTCTCCTCGGGGAGCAGGAGGGAGGAGAACGGAAGGAATTGGAAGAGTCAGGTTGGAGAAGAAGGTGGAGGTTTGCTTCCAGGGAAATGGGGTGGGAATGGAATAAGGAAAAGGTTTGGAACAGGTGTGGAATAAGGTGAAGGTGCTGCTTGGAAAAACTTGTGAAGCACCCCCCCAAACCCCATAATTAATTCCCCCTAAGGATTAATCACCTGCAGAGGAACTCTGCTCGCTGCTCCCCAGGGTGAAAATAACCCTGGATGTCCCTGTGGATCCCAGCTCTGCTTTCACCTGGCTGCTATTACAGGGAATTTGTAATTTTCTCTGGAAAAAAATTATTAAAAATGACCCCCCCAGGCCCTGGTTTGGTCTGTGGCACCAGTTCAGGTGTGCTCAGGTGCCTGCAGTGAATAACTCCAGCAGAGACAGCAGCTCCCTGTGCTACACTGCACAGTCTGGAGTTTTTCCAGACTGCAGGAAGTTGTGTTTGTTAATTTTAATGCAATTTTTTCTGTTTAAAGAATGTAACAAATCTGAATTTCTGTAACCTGCAGGGACAGAGCTCTGTTTGAATGTGAACTTGTAGGGGGAGGTTGTGTTGTGGTTTGGGGTTTTTTGTTTGGGTGTTTGCTTTTTGCCTTTGTTTTTCCCTTTCAAGAATTAAATGAATAAAATAAAAACAATGAAAACTGAAAGTTGGAGTAGCTGAGGAGCAGAAGAACTTTCATCTTCTCTTGACAAGCATTTCATCCTCACTCCTTGGCAGTATCAATTCCCAGATGTCAGGGGAGGATTGAGCAAACTCCAGTTCTCTGGGCCTTCAGTGAAAGAGGAAAGGAAATATGTGCAACTCCTTGTATTTTTAAACGAGAAGAAACCATGAAAGCTGCGAAGATCTCTTGGAATGTAACTCCTTCAGCAGCAAAAACTGGTGACAGGGGGAAGATCAGGGAAGGCAGAGGATTCCCTTTTGGTTTTCCTTGTCAGCTGAAGGATGTGCTACCATTATATATTGAAATTTGGGATTTTTTTTTTTTTTTGGTTGTTTGTTTCTAGCTGTTGCTAGTAGTTGTTGGCAAGCTGCGTGTTTAGGAACAAAACACACTTTTCAGATAGGAAACTGCTCCGTGGCTTGGAGGAGCTTCTCCACCTCTAAGAATTACATCCCTTTTCCTGTCATCAAGACACAGCTGAGATCATGGATAAAAAGGAGCTGCTGCTGCTGAATTCCCTGTTCCTTCTCACATCCTCGTGAAGACTTTGCTGGATTTTAAGTATTTTCAAGTGGTTCTTCTCTAAAAATCTTCCCTGGTCCTGGCAAGATGAAGATGCAGAATGAGCTGAGGTATTGAATCTGCATTTGAGTGGAGGAGCAGAGGTGGCAGCTGCTGCTGTGCTGCTTCTCCTGTAGAATACACATTTTGTGGATGTATTTCATACACACTTTCACTTGTACAAGGCTTGCAAAGAGCAAGGGTTTGGTGGGGTTTTTTTTTCCTTCAAGTAGGTTTTTGTTTTCTGTGATCAGCAGCAACTTTTTCATAGCCCCAAATAACTCCACACCGTGAGACCAAACAGGGTTTGATGTAATGTGGGGAGGTTTTTGAGCTAAAAACCCATTTAAACTGGAGATGCTGCTCGTTCTCCATTAGTTTGTAGCTCAAGACACTCTTAATTAGTGGTGGAGCTGTGCTCAGAAGTGTTTCAGGTCCCTGTGGTTACACGAGGTGAGCAGGTTGGTGATGGTGATCCATGGAACAGTGAAGCTCAGGGAACCTTGTTTGGGGTTTTGGAGCAGATCGTGGCAGAATCTCCTTTTGCTGGGGCTTGGGGGAAGACAAGGCACTTCTGAAGAAGGAAAAGTAGAGGGAAATGAAGTGGACAAATAGTTAATTGGGAGTTCAGGTGGGCCCATCATCAGTGGCAGTGCAGATAATGAGGATTTCTGTCTCCCACGTTCAACAGTTTGTGAAATTCTGTCGTAACTGGGAGCATTTGTGGGACTCACATTGTTTGCTCCTGCTTCAGCATCCACAATGTGATATTCAGGGTGAAAAAACAGCACTTGTACATCCAGCACTCTTTAGCATTTTCACCCCTCTGCATGTGCAGGGGCTGTATTTTCACTTTCTTCTTGGTTTAAATTTTAAATGTCTTCTGTTGGAGCTTCTTAGTCCCCTAAGTATCTGGAGTTACCTTCCCTTTGCATTTATTGGCTAAAAACAAGGTCAGCAGGCCCAAGATGTGCTTTGTGAACTGACTGAGATGTGTTTCCAAGGTTTGACTGATAAATTTATCTGCAGAGCCTTTCTCTGAAGGGATGAACTGCAGATGCCCTTTTACAGCAGCACATTAATTAATTAATTAAACATGTCACAGCTGGAACTACGTGGATCCCCCAGGTCTGGATTATTTGCGTGGAGCCAACAGTTTTCCTCTTAAAATATCATTTTGTGGGACTGAGATTTGCCACCTTGACTCCAGAAATGGGCACCATTGAGCTTTTTAAGAAGATTTTGGTCACTGCAGGGTCCTTGGTTGTTGATAGGAGAGCACCTGGAGCATTGGCCTCTCTCACGTGCTCTGTGTCTTCCATTCCATGGAAAACCTGCCTTTTCTCCTGGAAAACCTGCTTTATTTCTCCCATGCTGATGTGGGTGAGACCCCTGCAGCCCCTCAGAGGGACCCCTGACACATTTAATGATGTCCTGCTGTATTTTTCAGTCTGGGATTTGTCTTTCAGAGCTCCCCAGAAAGCCTCCAGTTAACCTGGGGCTGCATCATTCCCTTTCTAATGAGGGTAAACTCACGAGGAGCACGTTGGGGGGAGTTTTTAAACCTCCCTTTTGCTTTTTGTCTGCAGGTGGCAATAAAAATCATTGACAAATCTCAGCTGGATGCTGTGAATCTGGAGAAGATCTACAGGGAGGTGCAGATAATGAAGATGCTCGACCACCCACACATCATAAAGCTCTACCAGGTAGGCTTAGAGGGGGCTTTTCCCTGTTTTTCCTCCTTTTCCCCCCACTCTTAGCTCTGCTAAATAAAGATGAAGATCCCAGTTAGGACCAGTTCAGCTTTAATTTCATTTTATGCAGAAGAAGCTGGCACTTGGTCTTTAAAATATTGATCTGCAAAGCAGAGATGGAGCTTGAGGAGTTAAATTTTCAACTGCCTTGATAACATCTCCCCCAGTTCCTTTCTGAATGAATGAAAACACACAGAAGTGGCAGAGAAGAGGCTGAGAATGTTTAAATTGAGTCTGAATTCAGTGAGATCACTTGCAGGGAGGGTGCTGGTTGTGCAGTGCTCACTCCTGCAGTAACTGGTTAAAAATGCCTTTTCACAGATGAGTTGATTTTTAAAATGGCCTTCAGATTGTCTCCCCACTTGGCTTTGATTTGGGAGCAGCCTCCTGGTACTTTACTTAATAAATAAAATGCAAAATCCCATTCACAAAGGTCTTGCCCACGGACGAGTTCAGCTCATGCTGAACTGTTTCTCTGAGGTCACTGAAATAAACCCAAAATTCGTTGAAATTGTTGTACTGAAGTCTGAAATGGCTTCTTGAAGTGGAGGATTTTTCACTGTCAGTGAAGCTCTTGATAATTTTGTTTGCACACATTGGAAGATGGTGACAACTCCACGTGCAAGGCAGAGTTTCCACAGCTTTAGGAGAGAACCTTAAAAATAAAGATCCTTTTGGGTGTTTGTTGGCTTCTTTTGCTCTTCCCACGAGCCCTCATGTGTGATTTATCATCAACAGGTGATGGAGACCAAAAGCATGCTGTACCTTGTGACAGAATTTGCCAAAAATGGGGAGATTTTCGGTAAGCAGGAGAATATTTCCATGTTCAGCATTTCAATGCAGCCCTGGTCTCTGTGTAAATAAGAATTTTTTGGGTCTGTTATGGGAGATTTAATATTTCTGTGCAGTTTTTTTTTTAGATTCATCATTGTTTTCTGATTTATTGCAATGATTTCTCAGAGTGGCTTTTGTAATTGAGGATGGGATATTCAGCATAAATACCTTGCTAGACAAAGCTAATCAGGATCTGAGGGGTTTTTTTTTTAATTATAAAGATCCTTTCTAATATTTGATGTAAATTTCCTTAGCTGAAATTCCAACCACTGGTGGCTGCAGCTGTTCCTAGGCATTGATAAGATTGGAAACACAAAATGTCATCTGCTGAAGGGCTGATTTGTTCCTTACTGAGCTGCATGAGGATGTCCTGAGTGCCTTGCACTGATCCCAGTTCCCAGAAGGGTTGGGAGGGGTTTGTAGGGAGTGACCAGCTCTGCTCAGGACTGTGGATGGAGACTCCAGGCTGCAGCCAACATTTGGCCACCTGCAGAGTTGAAACCCCTTTATTTTCAATTCCATTTCCTCTGTTTCAGTTGGTTTCCACTGCCTTTTGTCCTTCTGCTGGGTGCTTCAGCTGGGAAGAGCCTGGCTCTGTCTTGGCACAAAAACCCTGCTGCTTTGGGCTGTGAATCTCAAATCACTTCTGGTTTCTGTTTTATTAAAGTAAAGTGAAATAACCCCCAAATCCTGCTGTAGAAAGGTGTAGCCAGAGGGTGGCAAAAGGCTGAGATAAATGTACAAAACTTGGAGTTTCCTAGCAGGGGTGGCTTTGCTCTTTCAGCCTCTGCAGGACACCCAGGGGCATCTGCAGTGAAATCCAGCTGTGCCTCTTTGCTCCAGAGGTCTGGCCCCATATTCCAGCAGATCCTGAGTGTCCTCAGCGAGTTGCAGCTGCCTTGGAGAGAGGTTGCTGTGCCCAGGGGCTGGCACCGTGCCCCCATCCCAATCCCAGCCTGCCCTGTTTGCTCTGTGGTTAATGCACAACCCCCTGCTGCTGCATCCTGCTGCTCCAGGAGGGACAGGGGTGATCCCAGAATAAATGACCTGTTCTGGGCTCTCTGAAGGGCTGGGGGGGTTGGAATTTTTCAATGAGTCCTGCCAGGCCAGAGCCATAAAAGCAAATGACAGCTTGGCTTCATTAACTTGTTTGCTGCATTGCTAACAAATGATGGATTAACAGCTTAGAGAGCTGGCTGGTGCTCAGGGGTAATTTAGTTTGTGCCTTTGATATCTGACTTCACCTTGATATCATATGATTTGTCAGTCACTCTGTGGCTGAATGATATTTAGCTTGCAAATATTATGATCTCCCCTCACTTGCCAGGCTTTTGTTTGTTCTTGTGCTTTGCCAAGTGAAACCAGCTGAGAGTGTGTGAGGTGGGGTGGGAGCTCTGAGGGCTTCCCAGAGCTGCAGGTCCCAGAGATCAGCTTTGACCACGGAGAAAAGTTTGCATGAAAATATTGCCAAGGTTATAAACCCCCCCTCTAAATGATATTTTAATTTAAAATCCCCCTAAAACACAAAGCCAGGTTTGGAGCCCTGTTGGGCAGGATGATGCTGCTGGGGTTCACTGATGTCACACAGCTGGTTTAGGAGATAAGATTAATCCTGGCTATAAAATCTGTATGTATTTGCTGCTCCTTGGCCTCCAACTGCATTCCTTGTGGGGTGTTGAAGGCAATGCTGAGCCCATCCTAAAAGCTGATTCTCTGATTTTGTGCTCCTAAGAGAAGGATGAGAATTGGCTGTAGAAGCTGTTCCTGTCAAGACTCACACAGCTGCTGCTCCCCTTGGTTTTGCTCCTGAGGATAAGTGAAGTTTTTGGTTTCAGGGCTAACATTGGTTTTTACAATGTAATCAAATGTGAAAACAAAATGTTCTCTCTGCCTGTGACTCAGTGAGGATGGGAGAGAGGTCAGGATGGGTACCTTTGGGGTACTTGTTTTATTTCCAGAAAGAAAAAAAAACCCCAACTTTTATCCACCACAGAGGCTCCAGAGGGACAAGTGTGGTGTGAGGCTTAGAGGAATTAAAGCTGGAAGTACCCATGACGGTGAAGCAAATTATTCCAAATATTGCCCATGAGTTGTGTTGTGAGAATATTGACCAGGAAGGAGCAGAGGAGAATTTCCTCTTTTCTTTCCATTTTTTCAGAGGGTTGAGTTGGAGAACAACAAGCTGGAAACCGGCTGGAGTTCCTTCGTGCTAATTATTGGGGAGAAATCACTGTGTTTCAGGCTTGTTGCCTGAGTCCATTTAAACCTGATTTGCTTGATTTCTGCTGATTTTATTTCCCAGATTCCCATGAGTTCTGTTGTGAAAATATTGACCAGGTGGCTATAAAAGAAGGAGCAAAGAAAATTTCCTCTTTATTTTTCCATTTTTTTCGGAGGGTCAACTTGGAGAACAACAAGCTGAAAACCGGTTGGAGTTTCCTTTGTGCTGATTTTTTTCATGGGAAATCACTGAGTTTCAGGGTTGTTCTTTGCTGTCCAGCCTGATTTCTGCTGCTTTTCTCCCCCAGATTACCTGGCCAGCCACGGGCGCCTGAGCGAGCCCGAGGCGCGGCGCAAGTTCTGGCAGATCCTGTCGGCGGTGGAATATTGCCATGGCAGGAAAATCGTGCACAGGGACCTCAAGGCTGAGAACCTCCTGCTGGACAACAACATGAACATCAAAATAGCAGGTACTCCATGCAGCCATTGCTTATTTTTAACTGGTTTTTTTAGTATAAAACCCCCTGTCCGGTAATCCACTCGTGCTGCCCGAGATTCCTCCATGGGTGGAATCCACGTGAATGTTTTGCCGTGGTGGATATCAAAGTCTGTGCAGCTGAAATGTTTCCAATATTAACTTCCAGAAAAAAAGAAAAAGAAAAAAAAAATAAGAGTTGTAGACATTTCTTTGTGGGTGTCATGTCTTTAATGCTGCCAGATGTTCAGGTTAAAACAGAGTTAATCAAATAACTTCTCTCAACATTAAAAAAAAAAAACAAACCTCAAAATGGAAGCTTATTGATTTTTTTTTTTTTCTTTTTGCATGCATGATTTCACTTTAATTATAAATTTAGACACAGCAGATGTTGCTAGCAATAGAAATCATTTTCATTACAATTCCACGGATCCTTCCATGCTGACTTTAGCCCAGAGAGGCTGGAAATGGGAAAAATGGAGAATATCTTCATTTGGGGGACTGTTGAACTTCAGTCTTCAACAACAGGGGAGCAGGAGGGGAAGGGGAGTGCTGGAAGGAGAAGGGATTTGTCTTCCCCAGGCTGAGAAAGGCAAAGTGATAAAACATTTCTGATCATTGCTGGATTATTTCACCCTTTCCTTTCCCTCCTGGCATTTCTGGAATGGGGAAAGGGTTTTGGTGCCTTGTGGAGCTTTCAGCAGGTGGGTTCAGCAGCAGCACCGTCCGGGGGGTGTTTTTCCTGTTCTCATTTCTGATTTCATACTTGGATTCACCTCCAGCAGCTCCTGGCAATCAGAGCACCTGGAGAATTATGGCTGAGAGATAATTTATTCACCAGGCCAGTTGCTGGCTTTGGTAAATGCTGAATAAATCCTAAATACAGTCTGAGGGCTGCCAGCCACCCCCTTGCTCCGAGGAACTGAGCTGGAAGAAGGGGATTTCTGTGCCATGGTTCATCTGTGCTTTCTTCCCTGCCTCCTCCTCCTCCTCACCTGCACTTCTTTGCCCTCTGCTCCCTCTCCACATCAGCTCTGCAGCCTGGCAGGGCTTCCCAGAGCTCCTCAGGGGTCTCAGCTCCTGCATCCAGAGGTTTCCCTGCCCTGGATGTGCCTGGATTCCTGCAGGGAATCGGTGGCAGAGGCTCACAAACCCCTTCCTCTGAGGCATCTCCGGAGAGCCATTACCCACAGCAAGGCTGGAGCCACGGGCTGCTTTGTCACCTGGAATTTCAGTGCTGGAGCTCTCCAGGGACTCCCATAAAATCGAGGATAATGGGAGCGAGGAGATTCCAAAGGGCTGCTGCTGCCTCTGCCCTGCCTGGCTGCTCTCCTGCTCCACTTCTCCCAGACAGAAAGTTAATTACAGGTGGGCTGGATGCTAATGAGCCCATTAGCTGCTTCTTCCCCGCATCTCTGTCAGGCTTTATCAGGTTGATAGCAACTCCCCATGTCCAGCTTGGCTGATAAAGGAGCTGGAGGAAAGTTCAGGCTGCTGGAAACTTTGTAGTGGTTTTGTGCTGAGTCAGTTGGTTTTTTCTCTGTGTAAAGGAGATGACGAATGCCACAGTGTTTATCTGGGATTTTGGGGGTTATCTGGTGCTGTGCAGATCCCTGGGAACAGCCTCTTCCAGTCGTTCATCTTCGTCATGGCTCATTTATCAGGCTGGGGAAGGACAGAGGGCAGCCAGGATCCCAGCTCTGATAGATGGGCTTTTTCCTCTGATTTCAGTGAACGTAAGAATTGAAAAAAACCAGCACAATAACCAATGAATTACTTTGATAAAGCTCTTCTTAACTTGCAGTGGGCCTCTTGGTTCATTCTGCTGCTTGCAAGGTTTTATTGAAGCTTTTAAGTTTTTAGTCAAATGGTTTTTAGTCAAATACTGAAACGTGCACCAAGTTACCTCTGTGTTTCAGCCACCAGGAGAACAAACTAACATTCAAAAACGTTCTAAACCTGTGAGGTCATGGGATTGCCACCTCTGATGCTTGAGGCTGGACTGAAATCCAGTAGTTTTGTGTTAATTTTGCTCTAAAAGGAAGGGGACAGGTAGAATTCAAAGGATCTTTTCACTCTCAGTAACTGGACAGGAAACAGGATGAGTAAAGAACTTGAGGTGAGAGCTTTGATAGGTTTATTTTCCAGAAGGTGTGATGTGGCTGGGAGCAGAGCCCTCCAGTTTTAGTTCAAGTAGCAAACCCAAAGGCATTAATGAGATAAAATGTCCATTGAGCAGGGGGAAGGTGAGGAATGCCAAGTCTGACAGGGAATTTGTGCTCAGCAAGGCAAACCCTCCTGGTTCTTCCCAGGGTTAAGCAGCTGGATTGGTCATGTCCCCTTTGGATTTGCTGCTTTTTGAGAGCATCCTTCGAGGGCTCTCACAGAACCTTCAGTGGCCACAAGAAATCCATGCAGTGAAACCCAAACCCGGCTGGGAATTGGGCACCAGCTCCTCCCTGTGAACCTCCAGCCCCAGCCTGGCAATCCTGGCAGTGCTGGCAATCCTGGCAATCCTGGTAATCCTGGCAGTGCTGGCAATCCTGGCAATCCTGGCAGTCCTGGCAGTCCTGGCAGTCCTGGCAATCCTGGCAGTCCTGGCAATCCTGGCAGTCCTGGTAATCCTGGCAGTCCTGGTAACCCTGGCAGTCCTGGCAATCCTGGCAGTCCTGGTAATCCTGGCAGTCCTGGCAATCCTGGCAGTCCTGGTAACCCTGGCAATCCTGGCAGTCCTGGCAGTCCTGGCAATCCTGGCAGTCCTGGTAATTCTGGCAATCCTGGCAGTGCTGGCAGTGCTGTGGCCAGGCTGCAGAGTTTGCAGCAGCCCAGGTAGGCAGAGACTGTTATTTTGAAGGCGGCTGGAGCGCTGCTGTGGACAGGGAAATATGCACTGACGTCAGGAGAGGCTGCTCAGCATTCAGCCCCTGAAGTGGGTCAGGTTTGCTGCTGCCACTGCTCATACCTTGCCTTTATCAGCACCTCTCTCTCGCCATTATCTCCCAGGCTCACATTTCTCCTCCAACAAAAGCTCCCTGTGGCTCTCTGCGAGCCAGGCGAGATTGAGTTGTGCTGGGGATTTTTAGGAGAACGGATTAATTACAGCTCTGGAGCTGCTTCTTGGAGGGTTCTGGAGGTGCAAATGAGGGGCTCTGCCGTGCTGCTGGATGCTCAGCAGAACTCTGGCAGGGAGCTCCCATTTCTCAGATTGCAAACGGGGCTGAGATCTCAGCGTGTTTCCATTTTTACCGGGAAAACAGATTCCATTGTCGTGATGTGCGCGCTAAAAAATGACACCTTCGAAATTCAAGATTATTCTAAAAAGGGGGTGATGAGATGGAGAAAACCAAATACCACAAATGGGGAGAGCCAATATTTGCAGATTGCACAAACACTGAGTTTATTCAACTGAGCACAATGCTGCAAATGATGGTGCTTTTTTTGTTTCTTTTTTTCTTTTTTCCTTTTTTTTTTTGTCCTTTAAACGTGCAGATTCAAGCAAATGTTAAGAAGATCACTCTATTATATAATCTCAGTCCTCTGGTAATGAGCCCAATTTCAGTCCTTTCAGAATTCTGTGGCTGGCATGTTTGTTGTTTTGGGTGGTTTTTTTTGTTGTTTTTTTTTTTTTTTAAGAGGGCTGGCACATTTTTCCCTCAAACATCAGCAATGTTTCCTCTGGAATGAGACTTTTTTGGGTTAAAAATGACCAATTTTGGATCCAGAATGGCTGTGGCACATCAGCTATGGTGAAGTAGGAACAAGGTGGAAGGGGGAAGAGAGAGAATGAGAGACTCGTGATTGTTTCGTGCTTTACTGAATCCTGGCCACTCCAAAAAGTGGGACAACTCAGCTGACAGAGCAGTAATTAAAAATTGAGGAAGCCCCATGGACTGAGCATCCAGGATGGTGTCTAAATCCTGATCTTTTTCTTTGAAAGGGTTTCCATGGATGCTGTCCATGCTGGAGTGCTTAAAAATTGTTTAACAGCCATTTGTGTGGGGAGCAGAATAGAAGCAAAAAGGGGTGACCACAAGAAGTTGGGTACCCCAACAAATAATGCTGATCTCCCCAGCCAGGGAATGATTCTGTCCAAAACAGAACAGAATTGGATTTTTAAAGGTAAGAGCCAGTTACTGACATACAGAACACTGGTTTTAATTCCTGTATTCTGTGGAAAAGCCCAGTGCCAGTCAGTGTGGCAGTGCTCTGTGTTGTCAGTGCCTGCTGAAATCCGGAGCTGAAGGGTTCTCCTGTTTCACTGGTCACCAAAAAAAGGGAAGAAATTGAAGTTTTAGAAGTGCAGGTCTGCGGCAGAATGGGGCAGTCGTTTTCCAGGTGTCCAATGCTCCCAGCCCAGGCACAGGGACTGGTGAGGAATTCCCACTTTGCTGTGCCTGTGCCTCCTTGGCTGCTCCTTCTGGTAGCAATTCACAGCCCTTTCATTCATGGGTTTCCCTAATAAAGCTCAATCGTCTGTGCTGTCACAAGACCATCAGATGCCAGCCAAGAGCTGCTCTTCCACCCAGTTAAACACTGCAATTTTGCACTTCTCTTGCTCAGAGAGAGGGAGCAGAGGCCAGGATCAGCTCCGGGATGTCGTTGTTCTCGAGGTCCTTTTGGTGACCATAAATAAAACCATTTTGTGTTGTGAGATTAATCCTGAGAAGGTAATGATAACACAAACCTGAGGCTTCTCATGTGTTGGCTCTGCTCCTTTTGCTGCTCAGATTTCTTCAGGTTTCTTTTTCGAAGAAATCACCAAAGAGGTAACTTTTAATCGCAGTTTGGACAGGCAAAGAATTTCACTTTTTTTAGAATTTGGAAACCCTTGTGTTCCCAAGCAGGTCACGCTTTCTTCAGCTGTGCTTACAAATAAACGTTCTTGTACTTGTGAATCTGATAGGAAGATTTATGAGGGTGGCACCCGAGTAAGAGCTGCAGTTCAGAGATAAAAACCCGATGTTTATCTGCAGCACCGCGAGGATGTTGAAAACCTGACAAATCCGAGATAAGCGAGGGGAGAAATCAGATTTAACGACACAAACACGGAGTGGCAGAATGCTTCTGGGGAGAGCCGGGATCGTGCGGCGTCTCCCGGAGCATCGCCGCGGCTGCCGGGCCAATTCTGTGTGAGGAGAAGTCTTCTCGGAGAGAATAATAATAATAATAATAATAATAATAATAATAATAATAATAATAATAATAATAATAATAATAATAATAATAATAATAATGTTGTCACGACAGCAGTCTGGCTGTGATAGAGAAAAGGGGGAGAAGGTGACACAGAGTGATGGGGGCATTACGGAGTGATGCGGGATGTGGGGAGGGTGCTGTTGTCCCCCCTGTGCCATTAACCAGCTGCAGCAGTTTCGGAGCTGCGGGAGGATGAGGGAGGAAGGGCAGCAGGGATGTTCCATGCCCTGGCTCCCGGATGAGTTGGGAATCCGAGGCGGCCTTGGCCTTGGCAGCCGCTGGGGCTCGGTGACGTCCCCGGGGCCGTGGCGCAACCAGCGCTGCCCGTCAGGGCTCGGCTGTGACGCTGCTCCGGAGGCTCCTGACCTTCACCCTGGCACCCAGCCCGGCTGCTCACAGCCAGCCGGCTCCCTTTGATGGTGCCCAGCTCCCAAAAGCTCCCCCTGCACGGGGGGCCGGGTGTCGGGTTCGCTGACCCCGATGCCAAGCGGGGCTCTTGCGGATCGCGGGCTCCGCGCACGGATCGGGGAGTCCGGCCAGGGGGAGATGTTCTGTCCTGTAGCAGAATCTGCTCATTCTCTGCTCCGAAACCCTCTGCGCTCCCGGTGGTGCCAAAAGTGCCTCTTTTGGAGTGATTCTTGCAGGCAGAATTCCATTCCAGGGCTGCCGGGGCTCCTGGCGGAGAGCGGGTCCCGCTGCTCCCCGCCGGGCCGGGCGGCACCGGGAGGGTTCGGTCCCAAACCTCCTCCGGGGTGACCGCTTTTTGTGAACCTTTGTCACATCTCTCCTGGTGTCTTTTGATTCTGAGGCTTCTCTCGTGGTTTTCTGGCTCCTCCGAGCACACGGACGGGGTGAATGGGGCCGTTCAGCAGAGCCGGTGATAAGCAGGGCGCTTATCAGCTTTGCTTATCTGCTGATGAGCGTTCGCAGCATCCCCCGGGGCACTCGGAGCTGGATCAACAGCCCCAGTCCTGTTTGGCACAGCAGCACCAGGCTCTGTCTCACTCCAGGCACGCTGCTTTTGCTTTTCACCACCGGCTTAGAAAAATTCTGATTGATATCAGACCACAGCTGGTCCTCTATTAAACCATAGAAAAATATTTTAAATATATATTTTTTCTTAAATTCATGGACTGGTAGTTCCAGACAATCCCAGTAGCAGTGTCCTCCCCAGCAAAAGCCCCTGTGTTTTCCCATGCCTGTTGCTCTTGGCACAGCTCCTTCCTCCCAGCTCCAAAGCTTGTCAAAATTTGTTGTGTATTCAAGGCTAGAGAGCACCTGAAATCTCAGATTATCTCTTGGCAAGTCAGAAATCTCATTTATCAGCTGTGGCTGTCAGTTTGTTGAATTTTAATGACGGCTGTTTATAAACTGGTACAAGTTTACTCAAAACTCGTCCAGGTTGTGAAGGTTTTGCTGGGTTTTAAGAATTCCACAACAGGAAAACATCAATAGAGGACATCGAGCATCCCAACATTTTCAGTGGGAGTCCCCACAGAAGGATTTAGGATGGAAGCAAAGTGAGCTCTCAGGCTTAGGCCGTGCATGTAATTATTCTTTGTGGTGCTGTGGAAGCTTGGAGTGACTTTTCCCTTCGTTTTTCCCCAGATTTTGGCTTTGGGAATTTCTATAAGAGTGGGGAGCCTCTGACAACGTGGTGTGGGAGCCCCCCCTACGCAGCCCCCGAAGTCTTTGAAGGCCAGCAGTACGAGGGACCCCAGCTGGACATTTGGGTACCATTATCCTGTATTTTAACTGCATTCCAGGCAGCTTTTGGGAAGCTGGGAGCTTGGGGACCGAGCTGAAAATCCCCTTTTTCTCCCCACAGAGCATGGGGGTGGTGCTGTATGTGCTGGTGTGTGGAGCACTGCCCTTCGATGGACCCACCCTGCCCATCCTGAGGCAGCGAGTCCTGGAGGGGAGGTTCAGGATCCCTTATTTCATGTCAGAAGGTAACAGTGCTGTGGCTTCACTCTCTTGGCATGGTTTGAGTAAAATCTGGGATCATCTGGGCTGCAGGAGGTGTGCAGGGGGAGTGGCACCGTTGGCCATGCCTTGTATTTGAAGAATTTAGGCTTTCCTTGCCTTTTAATTTAGGCTTTTCTCCTTCTGAATGTGATATTTAATCTTGTTTTGAGGGATTTTTAGCTGCAGTGAGGCACTTCAGGGCTGGTGAGTCTCAGGTAGCACTGGGCATGTTTATAATTCTTATTTTTTTCCTCCCACCAGAGTGTGAGCACCTGATCAGAAGAATGTTGGTGCTGGACCCATCCAAACGTTTGACCATCGCTCAGATCAAGGAGCACAAGTGGATGCTGGTGGAGGTTCCTGCCCAGAGGCCAATCCTGTACCCACCAGGAGAGGAGAATGAGCCCTCCCTGGGCGAGTACAACGAGCAGGTCCTGAGGCTGATGCACAGCCTGGGCATAGACCAGCAGAAAACTGTGGAGGTAAAACTCAGATGGGGATAAAACACCTCGAATGGAGGTGAAACACACTCAGATGGGGGTAGAACACCTCAAATGGAGGTAAAACACACTCAAATGGGGGTAGAACACACTCAGATGGAGATAAAATTCATTCCTGAGTGGGGTTGGATAAATCATTAACTTGGCAGCTGGAGAGAGACAAGGGGGAATTAGAAAGTAAATTCATTTTGAGCTTTTAAGAGGGCGGCAAATGAGAATCAAAGTAAATTAATTTTGAGTTTTTAAGAGGGTGGTCAAAGGAAATTCAAACAGGAGCATGAAAGCAGAGAGCAGCTGGTGTGTCTGCCCTGTCCTGGACATGAGTGCCAGGATTCCCTGTGGAATTAACAGGATCATTTCCTTTAGGATGGAGCTCAGTGCCTTGTGCAGGTCCCTACGAGTGTCCCACCTACCTGGGAGCTCCCCACAGTTCCAGGATTGATGTTTCCCTGTCCCTGCTTTGAACCCTCCTCAGCTCCCACCATCATTTACCTTCCCCAGAACCTCCTAAACCCCCCCAAATCCCAAAAAAACAACACCCAGCCTGTCTGCTGCCACACTGGGCCGTGCTTTTCTCTCGCAGTCCCTGCAGAACAAAAGCTACAACCACTTTGCTGCCATCTATTACCTGCTGGTGGAGAGGCTCAAGTCGCACCGGAGCAGCTTCCCCGTGGAGCAGCGGGTGGACGCGCGGCAGCGCCGGCCCAGCACCATCGCCGAGCAGACCGTGGCCAAGGTGAGCTCCCTGCAGCCCTGCCCAGCTTCATTCTGCTCCCAGAGCTCTCCATTCCACCTCCTGGCTGCTGTGGATTCATCCTGAAGCACAAAATGCAATGTGGGTTTGGGTTTAGTGGGGAATAATCTCTGTTTTTAAACTCAGCTCTTCAGTCGCAGCCCCGCTGCTGTCCCAAGGGTAATTTGGTTTTTGGATGTGGTGGTAGCACAGCTCCTGGGTGAGGCTGATTGTTTCCTTTTGGCCACTGCTGTGGGTGCTGCACTCCAGGAAATAAAGGTTAAAAACCAGGGGAGAAAAATAGCCCTGTTTTCCTCATTTCCTAAAAAAAGTATTCCTCATTTCCTAAAAGCAGCCCCAAGCCTCCTGGTAACACTCAGAGGGTTTGCACTGAATATAAAAAAGGATTTTAGAGCATCAGAAAGCCCCAAACTCTTGTCTGTGCTGCTGGGGATAAGTCAGCTTCAATAACTACTGAGCTTAATGACATTTGGGGTTTGCCTGTGTGTTTTGGGGCTGGCAATGTTGGTTTTTTAATAGTTTAAAGGCTAAGAATGTTATTCATCCCCAACCAAGAAATCAATCTTGCACTTCTGCTCTGGCACTGGGCTACACATTGTTCCATCTGTGACTTCGGGTGTTGCTCCCTACCTAAAATCTCTGCAGTT
Source organism: Rhipidura dahli (assembly GCA_013399225.1). NCBI lineage: Eukaryota > Metazoa > Chordata > Aves > Passeriformes > Rhipiduridae > Rhipidura > Rhipidura dahli. The sequence continues at coordinate 64,911 of VXAC01001562.1, forward strand.
TTGGAGCTGTTAAATTCTGTTTTTCAGGCACAAGCTGTGGTCCCCTCAGTGAACCTGCATTCCCAAAACCCCAGGCTGCTGCAGTCTCCAGGTCTCCCCTCGGCCTCAGGAGCAGAAGCCTTTTCCTTCCCTCCCTCCAGCTGCCAGGGAGAGGCAGCATTCATGGAGGAGGAAAGGGTTGAGACACCAAAGGTACAGCTTGAAATCACTGTTATTTGTTTTGTTTGGTTTTTTCTTTTTTTTTCCCAGAAGTCATTACAGCTAAAAAATCTATTTGTCTTTTAAAAGCACAGCCCTGCTTCCTGAAATTCAAGTATTTAAGCATCAGGAGTTGTAGGTATTCCACATTTTTTTTCCCTGGAACTCTCCACAGCTGGGTGTTTTTTCATCATTCCTCTGCCTCCTGTTCTTTGCTTACAAATTCCATTCTCACCACAATGCTTTTGGAAAGGGGCAAAACCCCCCAAAAATGGGGGTTTCTTTCCCTTATTCTTCTCAAATATATTTTCAAGAGCCCTGAAGACTCCTCCCTCTTACAGGAGGGGTCATGGATGCAGCTGAAGTGTCCAGTCTGATCTGGAGTCAGCAATTAGAAGGGGAAATTGCCTAAAATAATTCCATTTATGAAGTATGTTACTCTCATAAAACTGCTGTAGTTCTCTCTCTCACGCTGCACCACGCTATAACTTGAATTTCAGCCTGTTTATCCTGCCTGCTGCCAGCTGGGGTTTGATTTCCTGCCTGCCAGTGAGAGGGGTTTATTGCTCCCTGGTTTGTTCCCAACACCAAGAGTGTGGCCCTGGTTCTCAGCACCGACTCCTTGTGTGGTCTCTGGCAGCTGCCAAGCACAAAGCAGTTCAAAGGCACTTAAAAATCAACATTTCAAGCTTGATTCTGCATCCTCCTTTTGCTTTATAGGTGCAGTTTGGCCAGGGGAGGTCAACAGCTGGTGACAGCAGTGAGGTGTCAAGCCTGAGCTCCCTTGGGAATATTCAGTGCCTTGGTTTTTGTAGGACACGTCCACTAAAGACTTCCAGGCTCTGATCCCTGGAAAACTGCAGGGAGCCAGTGTGGGATTGGTTCTCCTCTTCCTTTCTGCCAGATCAGGGCGAGGCATTTGAGTGGAGAAGTCACCGATGGGAAGGAAAGTGGGTGAGAAATTCAATTTAGGGGTAAAATCCACTAAATCAAAACAGAGGCAGCAGCCCCAGAGTTTCCCCGTGCAGGAATCATCATTTTCCTGCTGTTCAAACTATTTATAGCTGTTTCTTGATGCTGCTTTAAATACTTTCCTACCTTATAGTCTGCCTCGGGAGCATTTGTTAAGAGCTGCTGTCAATGCAGTGAAGCCTCCTTTCCAAACACCCTTTCTTTTCAAAATACCACAGAACTTGGAGGAGAATTCACATAAAATGGCTTTGCATAGAATCAGCTGCAGCAGTACCAGGTTTTGTGCTGAAGGATTGTGTTGTTTCATCCATGTTTTACCCACTGTGCTCCTATTGGTGCAGCAGGACAGTAATTACACAACAGAGCCTCCAAAAGCTGCAGGACATGGAAATATTTAGTGTTTTGGGGGGGTTTTTTTGCCTAAAATAAATAATTTTATATGGCAAAGGATTAATTAAAGTGCAGGAGGATCCATGGCAAAGTGGCCTGGAGAATAAAACCAGAATGAAAACCCTGAGGAGCAGTTTAGGCTGGAGAGGAGCCCCTAAAGCTCTGACTTGGAGCTATGGGAGGCTCAGGGCTTTATCAAGCTGGGTAAATCCAAGGAGGGAGATTCCAGAGCTTCTCCAGGCAACCTGTGTTTGCAGGGGAACAACATCAATCACGTGGACTTGTGCTGGAGCAGGGTGCATTTATGGAGTTATTCCTGAGCACAGCCCCGTGAGGATGAAATGCAAGGCTGGGGTTTTTTTGTGGTGTTTATCTGAGCGTGATAAATGAGCACAGCAGGTATGGGAAGGGGGGAACAGCAGTATTGGGCATTCCAGAAATATTTTATACTTGTGACTAAGCTGGCAAAGTTGTTAATAACTCAAAAAAAAACCCCCAAAAACCTGGGAGCCTTGGAGAACATAGAACTGTGGGGACAAGAATATTTAGGTTTAGGGAATTGAGTGTTAAGGGAATGCAAGGAGGAAATTAAGAATTGTACGTGACAAACAAGCCTTACTTAACTCAGCAGAGTTAAAGTTCCCAAATGCCTCCAGAGCAGGGATTTCCTGCTTTTGGGGGTGATTCTCTGGGCCCAGAACAAAGCTGGCCCCCAAGACAAAGCTGTCCCCTGTCCCTGTGCCACCCAGGTGAATGGCTGCCTGCTGGACCCCGTGCCCCCCGTGGTGATGAGGAAAGGATGCCAATCCCTGCCCTCCAGCATGATGGAAACCTCGATTGATGAAGGAATAGAGACAGAAGGAGAGGCAGAGGAGGACCCAGCCCAGGCCTTCGCTGCCCTGCAGGCAGCTCGAGGGGGGAAGCGGCGTCACACCCTGGCAGAGGTCACCAACCAGCTGGTGATGGTGCCAGGCACAGGTACAGAGCTCAGCAAGGGCATCTCACAGCTCATTTTCTCCCTCAGCACTCCGTCTAATTAGCTAGTGATGGAAAACAGGAGGTTTTACAGTCATGAGTTCGAGGCAGTTTGTATTTGCTAGAAAGGCCAAAGGGAAAAAAAAAAAGCCACAAATAAAAATCTGCTGTGAGAGAGTGTAAAATCAAAGCAGCAAATGTGCAGCTGGCTAAACTCAGGGACAACCCCAAGAGCAACTGGGAGTTGTGGCAAACTGGCTGCTTTTTCAACTAAATGTCCCCAAATCATTCCCCCACTAAAGATGAGCTGGTGGGGAAGGAAAACCCTCTGGGCTCCAAAACCAGTGAGGTGCCCAAGCCTTGCAGGCTCCAGTTTTATCAGGATTATCTGTGGGGAAAAATAAACCCTAAACACTTTCCAGACAAGCCAGTAAACATCTTCAAAGTATCTGATTGCTGCAAAATCCTGCAAGAACCAGTAGCAAAGCCCCACCATTGCACTGCAAGTTTTACTCGACAATTCCTTTATCAAACTTGATTTTTTTGCCTGTTCACTCTGAGATGGCCACTGTTGGCATGAGTAGCTCCAGCCAGTGGCACTGATTCCCACTGCACTTCCCTTTTATCCTGGCTTTTGGTTTTTTTGTTTAGGGAAGGTCTATTCATTGGATGAGAACTCCTCCCTGGGCAGCATCGACTCCGAGTACGACATGGGATCCATCCAGAGGGATCTCAAATTCCTGGCAGAGACGCCTTCCCTGAAGGAAATGGTGCTGAGCAGCCACCAGGCCCCCCGGGTGACCCCCCCTTTCATGGGGCTCAGGCCTGCCAACCCAGCCATGCAGGTCCTGAGCTCCCAAAAACGGGAGGCTCACAATCGCTCCCCCGTCAGCTTCCGCGAGGGCCGCAGAGCCTCCGACACCTCCCTGACCCAAGGTAACCCCTCTGCATCAATAATTGCTCTGCTCATCACCTGTCTGATTAATCACAACCCCCAGACACTGCAGGAAGTGCCCCCCCTGCACAGCAGCCACGCTGTGGGCTCTGTTATCACCCAGCTTATCTCACATTTCCCAGCGCCAGCCAGAAAATTGATTTGGTTTTTTTTCTGACAAGGGTTTTTTTTTTTTTTTTTGCTCCACTCCTCTCCAGGAATTGTAGCATTTAGGCAGCACCTCCAGAACCTGGCACGAACCAAAGGAATCCTGGAGCTGAACAAAGTCCAGCTGCTGTATGAACAGATGGGATCAGAGGAAGAACCTTCCCTGACATCAGCTGCCACCCAGCTGCAGGACCTCATGAACAGCCCTGCACAGGTACTTAGAGCTGGAATCAAGCTCCACCTTAATACTTGGGGACAGATAGGAGAGGATGAGGTGGTGTGGAAGTCTGAGAAGAGCTAATTGACAGATTAAATTCCCTATTCTCCTTTCTGCCTTCCCCAGACCAGAGAATTTGCAGCCTTTGCCCATCCTGGTGCTGTCAGTGAGTGGCTCTGCCATCTTTCCAAAGCCAACAAAGTTATTGCTTTCAGTCTGAAGGATGGTTTGGGTTTAACAAAGGCCAAAAACACCTTTCCTTTCCCTGGGGGAGGTGGCCTGCTCTAACTGCAAGAAGGGGTGACAGCCAGATGGGCAGAGTGAAACATGAAACAGCTCCCAGTGAGTTGTTCCAAGTGGAGCAGGAACACAGCAACCACGGGACCTCTAGCAGGGAAAATCCTTAAAGAAAGGGTTAAGAAAGCCTCTCCTGGATGTTGAGCTTGTTCCTCTTGCCCCTGCAGGAGGAAGGCTCCCAGCAGCAGCAGCAGCAGCAGGAAGCTCCATCTGCTTTCCCCAGCAGCGCTCACCCCCCGTTGCTGCCGCGGAGGCAGAGCCTGGAGCCGCAGTACCTGAAGCACAGGCTGCAGGTAGCCAGCCCTGCCCTCCTCCCCAGGCTGCAGCAGCTCAGCACAGCACCTTGGGCACCCTGGTGCCTGGGAAAAGCACTCAGAGGATAAAGGAGCAGAGAATAGGGATGGCACCGTGTGTTTCTGGTGGCCCTGATATTGCAGAAAGTGCATTCTTGCTGTTTCCCTCCTCTGGCAGGGCTTAAGAACTGCTGCTGGACACAGACCACTGCTGTAACACCCCATAAAGCTCCTGCAGCAGCATCTGAGCAGCCACTGCTTAACCCCCTGGGCCTTCCTCTTCCACACCCCCTTTATTTCAAACCCATTTTCCCATAGCTTTAGTTTATAGAAAACTTTTCTCCCCCCACTTTTCCAGCTTGCAGCTTCTTCCACTCGGGAAGAAAGCTTTCCATTGATTTTTATATGGTACAATCTCTCCTGCAAAAGTATTTTCTAAGGGTTAGAAGCCAATGGGCAGCAGTTTTTATGGGTTTGAGAGTGGCTCTGTGGACAGCAGAGCAGTTACAGGGGTAGAAAATCTTTCTCTTGCTTTCTGGAATGCATGAAATCCAAAGCCATTTAAACCAGCTCTGCTTTCCTTGCAGAAGCCCACTCTGCTCTCAAAAGCTCAGAACACTTGCCAGCTCTACTGCAAAGAACCGCCCCGGAGTCTGGAGCAGCAGCTCCAGGAGCACAGGTGAGAATCTTCCCAATCATGCAGAAAAATTACTCTCAAGAGTAATAAAAGAACTGGGACTCTCTTTGTCCATTTAGAAATTATCTGAAAAATGAAATCTTCACTTCAAAACTTCTTTGAAAAGCAAGAACAAATCCTGCCATGTGTTTACAACTTTCTCTGCCTGGTCTTCAGCTCCCAAATTCCCCAGAGCAGCGAACAGCAGGCTTTAAAACACAAACACAATGCACCTCATTCTTAACAAACTGAGTTAAACAGTGCATGGGCTTAGCTTAAAAAATGGATAAAAAGGGTTATTAAAGGAGATCTATGATAACACTGAAAGGTGATAACTGTGCAGTGCTGCAGCAGTTACTGAGCAGGATTCCCAGTGGATTTGGAGCAGTGAGAGTGACCCTTTTGGAGCCCAAACAGCCAGAAATGACTGTTGTTCTGTCCTGCCCACAGGCTGCACCAGAAGAGGCTGTTCCTGCAGAAGCAGTCCCAGCTGCAGGCCTACTTTAACCAGATGCAGATCGCCGAGAGCTCGTACCCCCGGGCCAGCCCACTGCCCCTGCCCTGCCCGGAGGAGCCGCCGCAGCCCCAGCAGCAGCAGCCCCAGCCCCAACCCCAGCCCCAGCAGCAGCAGCAGCAGCAGCAGCAGCAGCAGCAGCAGCCAGCCCAGTTCAGCCTGCAGCAGCCCCTGAGCCCCGTGCTGGAGCCCTCCTCGGCACAGCTGCACTTTGAGCCCTTCCTCAGGCAGTACCCGAAGGTGCAGCTGGAGCCGCTGCCCCCCAGCCCCTCGCGGCTCTCACCGGCACAGCCCCTGCAGCAGTTCCCCTTCCAGACTCGAGACGTGCCCGCTGTGCCCGAGCCCTGCCAGCTCCCCCAGGGCAGCAGCGTGGCCCTGCCCGAGAGCCAGAGCAGCTCCTCAGCCTCTGCAGAGGCTCAGCCCAGCTACGAAGCCCTGGCACTGGCAGAGCTGCCCGGACTTTTCGACTGCGAGATGATGGAAGCTGTGGATCCCCAGCACGGGGGTTATGTCCTGGTCAATTAGCAGCCCAGGGGCACCGGTGAGAGGACAAATGGGAGAAGCATGTATGTGAATTTTTTGGTTGGTTGGGTTTTTTTTTTTGGGGGTTTGTTTTTTATTTTTTTCTTCGTTCCTACCCCCGCGGAATTCATGGTAGGTTCTTCGAGCCTTGAATTGACTAAATTGGAACTAAAAATCCACCTGGCTGGAAGAAAAGGAGAAAAAAAAGGTAAAAAAAAAAAAATAAAAGCAGGAGGTGTTTGGCCCCCGGAGAACAGGGAGTGCAGCTTCATCCCACAAAGTCTGCGTGGAAGGAGGCAAAAAAGGTGAATTTCAGAGGAAGGAAATAGCCCCTTCTAAAAAAAAATTTGGGAGAGTTTGTCAGCATTCATCCAACATCCACTTGGAGAGAGGAGAGTGAGTGCACACTTATCATACTTCTTGGCAATAAAAGCAATAGTTTTCATTGAAATTCAGGGTAGATTTGGGTCTGCACTGATGGCAACTGAAATCCTCTGGAGAACCAGGAGCTCGAGGTGGAATTTGAGGGAAGTTGCACTTCGGTTGAGCTCCTGCTCTGGAACTGCTCCGTGGCCAGCCCTGAGCATCTCAGGCAGCCTCCACTTCCTCCTGCTGGCACCCAAACAGGATTTCCCAAGCCTGCCAAGGAGCTCTTCACTGTTTGCTGAAGGAATCTGGAGCAAGGGACACCTGGACTTTGTCAAAAGAAACCTGGGACTGTTTGGAGAGACCTCTGGGTGGGGATCGGAATTCTGGAGGATCAAGGATGAGCCAACAGACACAGAAGGTAAGGAGAACCATGGGAGAGAGAGCAAGAGCTGCAGGAAATGGCATTAAAAATAATAAAATCCACCTGGGTGGCTTTTAAAACCGCCCCTTTTAGCAGGAGGGCTCTGGCCTGGAGGAGTTCTGCTCGCTGGAAAGGACCCACCTGTCCCTGGGTTGTGTTTTAAAAACAAACAAACAAGCAAACAAAACTGTGTTTTGAATTTGCAGTATGTGTTGCTGGTGGTTTATTGAGCTTTGTATATTTGGACAATTATTTAGGGTTTTAGAACTTTAAGGATTAAAAAAAAAAAAAAAAATGAGCTTATAAAAAGAAAAAAAAACACCCCTGTGAAGTGATAGTGCTGTGCCTTTTTCAGTTCTTTATCAGCCTCTATGCTTTTTTCTGAAGAAAGTAGACCATGCCCCATTTATGTCCTTGCTGTGGCCAAAGTCCCTTCAGAGCACGCGTCCCACCGTGTGGGGCATGTTTAACTTCCTCAGTGTTGGAGTGTATATAGGACACTGCAAGTATCACAGCAATATTTTAGCATCAAACTGTTGATGTGTCAACCATTTCGAGGGATGCTCCAGCTCCAGCAGGAGCTGTGTCTCCAGAACTTTCCAGTCATGAAATGCAACTGGGAGGGAATTTTCCTGTCATGAAATCCATCAGAGGAGGGGGATGGCTCAGGGAGCTGCAGGAGGCTGAGATCTCCAGTTTGGGGTTTGTCTCTGCCCGTGAGGGGTGGTGGGACAGGCCAGGGGCCAGGCCAGCCCTTTCTGAGCAAACATGAAGCACAACTGCAGCCTCATTAAAGCACAAAGAGCCAGAGGAACTGTGCTGATCACACCAGAGCTTGCTGGAAGGTTTGGTCTTTGACACTACAAATCCCGAGGGTGCAGGGAGGTGGAGAATCAGCATTTACAGCAATAAGACCACATTAAAACATGGAATAGGAGGAGTTTGGGGGGAAGGGTTTAAAGGGGGACAGAAGGCACCTGGTCCCTGTGTGCTCAGGTGGAGCCAGCTCCTGCTCTCCGGAGCCTGCTCTGACACTGGCCCAGGTCTGGCTCAGTCCAAATTGCTCAGCCTCTACCTCTGCTATCAAAGGGATTCTCAAGGCAGCAGCAGCAGCAAAGGAGAGTTTCAGGAACAGGGATCACAGGGTAAAGATGGCCAGAGAGCTCTGCTTTCAGCAGCTGAGAGAAAAGGTTTTTGTTGTGTGGTTTCCCTTCAGAAGGAAACGCGCGGCACAGCGGAGCACGCAAACCCAGAGACACCTGAAGGGACTGACGCAGGGAAGGAGGCAGCCTGACAAAATCTGCAGCAGAACAGAGCAGGAACAAAGAGAAAACAGAGTCCTGTCCTTTGACTCCTCCTTCCCTGCCCCACGTGTTCTGGACTGTGAGTATCTGCAGGGAAAGCTGCTCCAGGACACCCAGCACTCTGGAGACAGCCCCAGCCCTGCTCCAGGAGCTGGGGGACTGCCAGAACCATAACCACTTCCTTCCCCATCCAGCTCCAGGATCCTGCACGTTTCAGGATTCTAAAGATAAAGATAATTCCGTTCTGGAGTTCTGCAATTCATTTATCAGGATGTGCCAACCAGTCTGAGCTCCTCTGAGCTCTGCAGTGCTGGGCAGGGGGAAGCTGCAGTATTTTTTAATGTAGTTTAGCCTCTTTCCCCTCAGCCAAAAGCATATTTAACATTTCATGTAATTTCCTTTAAGCCAATTAGGACTAAAAGGCTTCTGAAGCCTCCTCATACAGAGAGGATCCATTGGGCACCACTTCCTACTCCTTTGAAGTGGCTTTTTTGTTCCAGTCTGTTCTGTTCTAACATTAGAGAACTGTGTACACTACTGTTAGAGTAATTATTAGCTTTATTATCTTGTACTACAGCCTCCTTTGAAGAGACTTTGGTGTGATGTATATGGGGTACAAATTTCATACGGAGAAAAGTGCAATATGTGTGTGTGTGGTATGTTCTTTAATGTATTTTTTTAAGGATTTAGAGGGTTTAGTCTCTGCTTTGGGATAAATGCACTAGTTTTGTGAGCTCCAGTTTGGCAAGTTCATCTGTAGTATTTACATGCAACTGATCTGCTGGACTCTGTAAAGCAGTTACAGTGTATTAATACAAAATAAAGAATATGTGCATTTCATTTTTTAAATTTCTAGTGAGCTAAAGCAGCACCTGCCACTCTTGTCTTCATTAGGGTCAGGTTATTCTCTCTCTGAGGCACCAAGGAAATTCCTGTCTGCTGCAAACACTGCATTTTCTAGACTGAGGTTTGCTTCCCATGGTTCTGACACACTTGGGGTTGTTGGTACCACTGACTTTTGCCACAGGATTGGCACAGCACTTTCCACTTTCATTAACAGAAGGCTCATTCAAAATACTTGAGATCAAAAACCACTGAAAAAAACTCAGCAGCTCTTTCTTTAAACATCTCTAGGGACATTCCTGTGGCCCTCAGTGTTCCTGCTGATAACAAAGTGTGATGTTTTGAGATAAAAGCGCAAAAGTTAGTGGAGAACCAGTGGATTCACCTGTTCCCCCACCCCAAAACTGCTTTTAGGTGGTGACTCAGCCCCAAACAGCCACCCCTGAGGGGTTCTTGTGACACACAGGGGCACAAAACCCTTTAAGCAGAACGTGTGTGACAGCTCTGAGCACCTGCCCCATCACCTCCTGTGTCCCCAGCGAGCCTCCAGCCTCTGCACAGGGCCAGGTGCCAGCAGTGCCAGCCCTGCTGTGGCTGCTTCCCTCTGCTCCTGATGCTCTGCTGGTCCTGCACTCCCCACAGAGCCCAGGGCAGAGGGTGAAGAGCCTGCACGTCCTGCCCAGCCAGAGACATCAGCGGGGCCACGGGGTGAGCTGCACACACAGGCACTGCCAGGCACCTGTCCCCACAAACAGGGCAGGGAAAACTCCCCAAACCCCTCCCACACTCCCAGCCTGTCACTGCTGACGGGCACAGCCAAGCAGAGGAGGTCACAGGCTCAGGAGACCTCAGCTGACCTTCCAAGCTGTCTGGAGGACTCTCCCTCCTTCCCCTGCCGCCCCCAAAACGCACAGGCTAAGCCATCCTTATCCCAGGGAGACAGGAGAAAGCCTCCCTCCCCCTGGCTGGGCTCAGCCCTGCCTCTCAGCCCGCTCAGAGGCTGGAAATGCTCACGGAGCAGCAGAGCACAGCGTTTCCCTGACCTGCAGTGAGCTCTGGCTGGCAGGGCTGGTGGCAGTCCCTGGCAGGGGAAGGATCAGCAGTGGGGCTGGCACGGCAGCACCGCACGCACGGCACCAGCACAGGTCACAGCGGGGTGACAGCAGAGCCAACAGCCCTGGAAAATCCCAACAGCGGCTTTAAAACTGGGGCTGGGCTCAGTGCACGCAGCCCTGGTGCTGAGCTGGTCTGGAAAATCCAAGGAAAGCCTTAAAACCATGTCTGAGTTCATTACACACGGCTCTGCTGCTGAGCAGGATTGGAAAATCCAAAAGGAGCCTTAAAATTGTGCCTGAATTCCCTGCACACAGCTCTGCTGCTGAGCAGGATTGGAAAATCCAAAAGGAGCCTTAAAACCACGTCTGAATTCCCTGCACAGCTGAGCAGGATTGGAAAATCCAAGGGAAACCTTGAAACTCTGAACTGGGGGCACATCAGCCCTGTGGGTGTGAGCTTCAGCCCTCGGTCACCTCGCCCCACGTCCTGAACACTGTCAGGATAAACCTGGAAAAGTCCTTTTGAGGCAGGACAAAGGAAAGGGGATGGGGGGAAGATGAGTTGAAGGAAAAGTGGAGAGAAAGCCACCTGGGAAGTGGGAAAGGGCAAGTTCCAGGAGGAGACAGCCCCAGAGGCAAAGCCATGAGGAGGTTTGGAGGCTTGATCTGCTGCTGAATTTTCCCTCTCTCAGCAGTCCATGTGTGTTTCAGACTCCTGTCCTCCCTCTCTGTGAGGAATCCTGACTGGATCACATCCCTTGGTGCTTGTGGGCATCAGAGTGCAAGCAAATCCACATTTATTTTAAATTGAAATCACATTTTCCCCTTCTTCTAAGACCTTGCCTTGTTGCACCACTGGTTTCTGCAGTTACCTGAGGAATACAAAATGTAAGTGGAAAGTTTCTGGGTGTAACTGTGGGGCAATGGGAAAAAGAGAAACATATGCTCTATATTTCATTTTAGGACATTTAATAAAAACAAACCAACCAGTCTCATCCTAACTGTTGGTATTTCCAAGTGAGAATGGATGGGCAGCTTATAAAAGAAAAATAATTGTGGGGTGGATTTTGCAATTAATCACCCTGTACCTGAAATTGAGGAATCAGTCAGACTGAGTATAAATTGACAGCAGGAATTCATTCTCCTGTCCTCCCTCTCTCCCTCCACTGCTGGACAAAGTGCAAGACTGGAAAATGAGGCAAAAATTCTGCAACCCTGACCCTGATGGGAACATGGCCAAGCAGGTCACTGTGGGGAAAAAAACTGCAAGTTCAGACAGCAGAGGGTTTTGCTGATTCAGGTGATTTTCTGCTGGGAATATTGCACTGGAGGGGAGGTCAGATGGCAGAGAACTCCTCTGAAATAGGATGAAAAGAAACTTCTAATTGGGTGACTCTCACAGGAAATCAGCTGTGAATTTGAGGCAAACCCTCAAAGGGATAAGAATCAGGGAAATGAAGAGAGAAATAAGGGAAATATTTCTGCCCCTGATGCTTTGGGGATTCCATTGCTTGCCCCTCAAGGTACAGAGAACAACTCAGTGCCACTGTCTGAGGTTTGCAAGGGTAAAGGAACAGGCTCTGTGCGGACTAAACCTGATATTAATCTGATTTTGGACAGGTCATTCTGATTCTCAGCAGTTAAAAACCAGCAGAACAAAAAGTAAATGGTAGGAGAGCATAGACACGCAGGAAAACGAAGAAATTCGAGGTTAATCTGAGTGTAAAACCACAAGATTAAGTAGAAACTGAAACCGAGGAAGCAACATCCTCTCATTTAAAAGAGGTGGCTCCTGATGAAAAATCATTCCTGCAGCTCCAGCAGCAGAGGATTCCATCCAGTGCCAATAATTTAATAACCACAGCAAAACTCTGTTAGAAACCCCACACGTCTGACAAAAGAGAAGGAGTTCAAGCTCTATCAGCCCATTTTCCCAGGGTTTCCAATCCCACATCCCTCCCAGGAAGGCTCCACGTTCCCCAGAGCTGTCCCCACTCTGTTGGGAAAGAGTTTAAACGTGGGGCTTTCAGGAGAGATCCCTCTGCTCAAAAAGGTCCCTAAACCTGGTGATTTCCTGCCAGGGAAATGCCACCGCGTGGTTTTATGTAACAAAAGCCCCTGTTGGAGTGACTTATCAGCAAATAAAGGCGTTGCGATAAGGATCCGAACGGGGCTGGTTTGCAGAACAGCAGCAAAACCGCACCCGGGGAGCTGATGGGAGGCGTGTTCCCAAAATACCCACAAATGGCCATTTCCCGAGCCCAGAGCGCCCTGCCAAGCCCAGGCACATTTTGGGAGTTCAGAACTCCCCGCTGGGGAGCAGAGAGAGCTGGGAGGGAGCAGGGCTGACGTCAATAGGGGAAATTATACCCTGAATCACCTGGGGCTGCCTTTGCACAGCGCCCCGGGAGCAGCCCGGGAGGCTCAGGTGGCTGTTTCCATGGAAAACGCTTCATCAGAGCAAGGCAGTGCTCGCCAGGACCACCAGCCCACCAGGAAAATAGGATATAATATATTTTATCTATATATTTATACAAAAATAAATAGCTTGGGCTTCTCTCTCTCCTGGAAAGCATCATTGCTCAGCTCAGGTGCGGTCACACACAGATCTCAGAGGGCAAAACCTCACCAAAGAGCAAAGGCAACATTTTCCTGTTCCTCCCTTTATTCCAGGGCAGGCTGTTCTGTTCCCAACGAACAGTTTACATCTTGGGCACTTGGAAAAGCTCCTGGTCTGGGGAATCAGGGGGTTGAACTTCACTAGAGAGCTCCCTGTCATGGCAAAGGACCCTGCAGGAGCCGAGTCCTCTCTCCTTCGGAACAGCCAGCCTGGTCTGCACCAGGCTCCCACAGCAACCCCGGGGGCTGCACAGAGCCCAGGAAACGGCAGGGGAGCGACTCTAAATCCCTATAAAGGCACAATCCTCCACTCAGAAAAATTCCTGAAGCTGGAAAACGAGAGCCCAGCATCCCCCAGCCACCAGTTCGCAGTTTCCCCATCAAACTGGGTGCGCTGCCCTGAGCGCAGGGGCAGAGCTCAGCAATGCCCTTTCCCGAGGGCTCCCAGCCCTGTCTGGGTGACAACCCCCACCCCCCCAAAAAAAACCCCGTGGCTTTAACCCTTCCCTGCGAGCCGAAGCAGGAAAAGCATCATCATTAACGCCGCAAATTAGCAGCCGAGGCTCGTTAGCGCTGCTGGCGTCAGGCAGCGGCTCCGAGGGGCTGCCGGGGGAAGGATGAATTATTCCCACTCCTCGGGGGCTGCCAGCGGGAGTCGGGCCACGGGCAGGGCCGGGCTGCGGCTCCCCCTTTGCCAGCAGCGTTTCCTTGGAGCCGCTGCCATGGTAACGCATCAGTCCGGCCCATCCCGCTCGTCACAAGTTTCAGGTAATTCAGCCCCGAGAGCCACGGGAGGTGCTGCTGGAGGGCTTTAACCCTTCCCCGGCAGCAAAGCAAAGGGAAGCGCGGAACTTTTCCCGCTGGAGAAGGAAACAGCTGCTAAATTTCGCCGGCCATCCGCCAGCTCTGGGTGCAACAAGGTCAAAAAACCCAAAAAAACCAAAAAAAACCCCAAAAAACTAAAAAAAAAAAAAAAAAAAAAAAAAAAAAAAAAAAAAAAAAAAAAAAAAANAAAAAAACCCCAAAAAAACCCAAAAAAAAAAAAAAAAAAAAAAAAAAAAGAAAAAAAAAGAAAAAAAAAAGAAAAACCCACACACACCCACAAAAACGCACACAAACCCCTCAAAATCCAACACCTCTGGGCCAGCAGGAATTGCCTAAAGCAGGAGGCACAAACCAGCCCAGCAGGCACCGAGAGGGGAGAGTTCTGCTCTAAACCCCACAAAAAGCGGCCGCAGAGCTCTCCCCCTCCGTGCCCCACACCGCAGGCACCGCAATTCTCCACCTGCAGCCCCAAATCACCCTCGGCCAGCAGAGCCCGAACCCAACCGTGCCAAGCTCCGGTTAAAAACAAGCAAAAGCCTGACCTCCTTCTGGCACCACGCGGCTCCAACCTTTACCCTCCCCAGTTTAACCCTTCCCCCCTCTGGCTCCAAAGACACTCCCGTGGCCCCCAAACACTTCACCTTTTTATTAATGTTGGTTTAAAATAATCACGTTTTTGAAGAGAGGCCAGAGCTCTACGAAGTTCAGCCTTTTCTCAGTTCTTTGACCAAACTCATCCCAAATACTGACAATAATGACAATAACTGGTGCGTTTAATATTCCATGGGGCAAGATGGACTTGAAAAGCAAATACTCTGAGTGATTCCCTTCGTTTCAGCAGTTAAAACACCAGGAATTTGGAGGGAAGGCTTTCCAAAATCCCCGTCAGCAAAGTCCCTCTGCTCCCTGAGCTCCCTGAGCTCCAAGCTGCCCCGGTAATTCCATTGTGAGCTGCTCGGATGCCGCGATTTAATCAAGATAAACACACCAGCAGGAAAACAAGGCTTCATTAGCAGCTCATCCCTGCCTCACCCCTGACTCACAACTGGAGGCTGAGCAAGAAGAGCAAAGTGGAAGCAAAACCCCGGCGTTTCTGGTTTATTTGGAACGCGTTGCCTGGAGCCCTGGCACGACACAGCCGCATTTTTCCCTTTCCCCGGGGGATTTGTCCCAGAATACCAGCCTTTAAAAGGGCTGATTTTTCTATCAACAGTTCTTAGGAGCCACAATGGCAATTTTAATTGTTTTTTTCTCCAAAAGAATTAATTGTAAACTGCCTAAAAATAAGCCTGGAGAGACCCACAAGGGAAGGGCATCGTCAGCTCCGGGAGCTCTGCGTTGTTCCCAGCCGGGTCACCGGGGGATGAGGGGAACCTTTCCAGACCCAGAGAGCTCCTGAAGAGGCTCAGAAAAAAAAAAGGGGGGGGAAAGGGAAGCAACCACACATTTCAGCCAAAGAAATAAAACCAAAAGAACCCTGAAATCGAGGTAAGAAAGAACACAAAAAGGAACGCACCTCCGAAATCCAAAAGCTCCTCCGGCCTCGCCTCCGCGGCAGCAGCGAACCGAGCCCGGCCCGGGGCACCCTCAGAGCCCTCAGCGCCCACAGCTGCGGCCAATTTTGGGTAATTGGGCCAATTTTGGGTAATTGGGCCCTTTGTCCCCCTGCCCACCTCTGCCCCCACCCGCAACCAGAGGTTAAATGGGGATTTAACCGCAGATTAAATGTCCACCTCGGGGTTTCGGGGTGGAAAACGCTGGGATGGGGCTGAAGCACAAGGGAGAGCTCCGGGAACAAAGTGCCACGTCAAAAAGCTCTTTTTTTGTCACCACCTGGCCCAGGATTTGGGAACAATGCCTCAGAGTGATGCTTGGTCCAGGAAATAGTAAAAAAAATCAAGTTGTTTCCCTCCCAGGCACTGAGCAAAGGCCTCCCCAAACCCACCAGGGATGCGGGGCAGGATGGGTTTCACAGAACACACTCTGATTTTTTTGGGGTGTAGGCAGCGTGTGAGGGGTTATTTTGGGCTGTATCTACACAGAAACGGCCAAAACATTTCCTAAGAGCAGAGGCAGCCGACAGCCCCGAGCCCCCGGGCTGCAGCAGCCGGGGTTTGGAGGCAGCAGCAGCTGCGAGTTCGGTGCCAGCGGTGCCCTCTCCCCTCCGGTTCTGTCACAAGGCAGGCGAGGCCAAAGGTTTGCTGGAGGATTTGCTGTGTCAGGGGTGATGCTGGACACAGCACAGCCGAGTATGCAGGGTACAAATCCTCCATGGTTTGTTTTTTTTTTCTTCCTTTAAACAGGATGTAGAAGTCTCTGTTTTATAACAAAAAAAAAGAAAAAAATAAAAAATCCAAACCCTTCATGCCAGTGGGGTTAAAATACAACTGAGAAAAACCTGATTTTTCTCACCAGTGTGTGAGGACAACGCTTCAGCCAAGCTCCATTCTGGACAAATCTTTTTGGGAAGACACCAAGTGTCCCTACAGAAGGAAAGCACCACAAGCAGGACTTCCAGCAAGGTGACAGCTCCAGCTGCTCAGATCCCACACTGAGACCCACAGCAGGGTTTTATCCCCCAAATGCTGCTGGAATTACACAGAGGAGCTGCTTCCTCCTCAGCAAGATCAGTCAAGTCCTACAGAATTACAGAGAAACCTCTGACATCTATAATTAAATATTAATAAATATTGTAATAGAGCTTTTAATTATAGCATCCATACACGCTTAAATCCACTATTATTTATATCTGCTCATAACTGCTCATTAATCACACACCAAGTCAAGCTGGAACCACCTGAAAAATTCCACTTAAGCTTTGAAAATGACCACGGGTCAAAGGGATGGAACCAGCCCAAAGTTTGCCTTCAGGAAAGCTGGGCCACAGCTCTCCTGGAGGGATTATCCAACCCTTGGATAATGGGCTGGAAGATCCTTTTCCCTCCATCCCAACTTGTGTGCCCCATCTCCCAGGGGAGCTGGAGGGAAGAAGGGACTGGAAGCTGATTTCCCTCCTTGCAAAACAGCTCCCACAGGGGCTGGGGCACACAAATTCTCCAGGACAGAGCCCTGGGAGTTGTGCAAGAGGAGACCTGTGCACTGCACAGCTGCACCAGCAGCGCCCCAAATCACTCTGCCCCAGTGCTCCTGGGATCCTGGAATGGTCTAGGGGGCAAGGAACCTTAAATCCCATCCCATTCCACCCCCTGCCTTGGGCAGGGACACCTTCCAGTGGCTCCTACCTGGCCTTGGACGCTTCCAGGGATGGGGCAGCCAGAGCTTCTCTGGGAAATCCCTTCCAGGGCCTCCCCACCCTCACGGGGAGGAATTTATTCCCAATATCCAGCCTGAATTTTCCCTTTTTCAGTTTGAAAGGTCCTCATGGTGTTATTCAAACTCAGTGCAGCCTGGGCTTTGACCTGAGAGGTTTAGGGAACCATTCCCACCGAAGAGGCAGAACCACAACAACCAGTGAGGGGTAAGAAATTACAGAGCTGGGATTTTGAACAAACCCCTCAGAACAGTTAAAAGTGCGAAGGGCAGAGCAGAAACCAACCAAACTAAAACTCATGAATTGGGCAAATAATTCCCAGCAGGAGAGATGGATCCAGCTGGTGCCAAAAGGTAAAACAAACACCTTTTTTACCAGTGATTTCTCCTTTCTGAGGCAGAACTGAAGGAGGATAAACTGGTGCAAATCACTCTTAAAAACCAGCGTGCAGCCCTCCTGCACACAAGAGCTTTAAATCCTCCTTCTCCAGAGGTTATAAATCCCAGGAGAGACGGGCCCTTGGAACCAGGCTCACCCACAGAGGAGTTACACAGCACAAGGGACCACTGGGGATATTTTTTTTGGCTTCAGCTCCGAGAGCACAGAGATGGATTTCAAGCAATTAAGGACCAGGCTGCCTTCCCCAACCAGTGCAGGAGAAAAGTTTCCTGCTGGAGCCAAACAACTTTAACAAATCCAACAGTTTGCCAGGGAGGATCTTTGCCAGTGAGGATCTTCAAGCCTCTCGTTAGTGAAGCAGAAAGGCAACGCTGCACTGAAAGGCAGGGCAGCAAATGTCATTCCTCGCTGGAAAAAAGATTCTTGGGGATCATAGGAATTGCAGAAATAGGGAAATTAAGTGTTTCAGTAACTGAAAATAAAGAGACTTGCAGTGACAAAGCCCCAGCCAATGTTACGCACAAGGGGTGCCCAAATTCCTTTTGGATGGGGCTCTGGCAAAGTTTGTTTATCAGGCCTCCTAAAAAACTTGCTGCTGGACACCATCCTTGTCACCTTTCCTCCTGGATTTTCGGGGAAGCAGGATTCCATGTTGGGATTGAACAAACGTGGCTTCCTCTCGAGATTTCACCTTGGGATGAAATCAGTGACCCCGTGGCTTCCCCTTCCCCAGCTCCAGCCTTCCTTGGGGCAGATGGGCTGGAACACACCCCACACCCAGGGGAGAAGATACAAACATGACCTGGCAGTCCCTGCACGGCTCCCCCAACCCCGTCTTTAGGAACACCCACGTGTCCCTGCTGCACAAACAAAAGCTGCCAGTGTGGGAGACTCTGGGGCAAGATTCCAGCAAGGCAGGAGAAACAAACACCAAAAACAAGAGAGCAGCAGCATTTTAACAGCTTGCCTGGGAGAGTAAATATTGACTGGTTAAGGGGAAAAGCCAGCTCATGCTCCTTTTTGGTGAGGGCAGCGCTGGCACAGAGGAGGAGCCCTCCCAAGCCAGCAGGAACACAAAACACAAGGAAGTCTCTCAGCAAACATTTCTGGAAGGTGGCACTGGGTGATTGATCTGCACAATGGCTCTGTTCACGGGCAAAGGGATCCCAGAGGCTGCCTGCAGCCTCCAGAGGGGAGCTGAGAACATCCCAGCAGTTCCCGTGGCAGGGAATGGGTTCTCCACACCCCTGGAGTCAGAAGGGAGCACCAGGAGCACGGAGTGCTCCAGCAGAGCAGGAAACCAAGCCCAGCTCCTCCTGGGGAGATGCTGGACCCTCCCTGCCTTCTTTCATCAAGGAGTCCTCCCAAGAGGTTGCACGAATCAGCTTCTGCCTGCACCAGTTTCCCTCAGCAGAATTTGCTGGCCAAGCACCATCAGCACTTCAGTCAGCTGAGGCAGAACTGGCCAGAGCTATTTAGGGCGTGAAGAACCCAGCACAAAAACACATCAACAGTTTTCATCAGCCCTCTGGGAGGGGCAGAGTCCACAGGAACTCATCTGTGAACTCACCAGCAAAAATAATAGATCCATAGAATATCCTGAGTGGAAGAGACCCACAGGGATCATCAAATCCAGCGCCTGGCCCTGCCCAGATACCCCAAAATCCCACCCTGGGCATCCCTGGGAGCAGTGTCCAAATGCTCCTGGAGCTCTAGCAGCCTCGGGGCTGGGACCATTCCCTGTGCCCAGCACCCTCTGGGGAAGAACCTTGTCCTGATATCCCACCTAAACCTCACCTGACACAGCTCCAGCCTGTCCCTGCTCACACAGAGCTGCCAAAAATGCCCAAATTCACCCCCCTTCCCGTGCCCAGCCCTTTCCTGGTGTAACTGCAGGGCCCTGCCAGAGAGCTGAGGGGAAAAGCAGATTTTGGGGGTGGGAACACAGCTCTGGATCATCTGACAGGCCCAGCTCAGAGCTGCTGTTCCTGTAAATCATTCATGCACCAGAGGCACGTCAGAGCCCAGGTGACATTTCAGAGGCAGCCCCGTTAACCCTGACACTGTTGGTGAGCTCCCTGAAATCTTTTCTTCCCCTGTATTTAACATTTAAAATACCTCCCTGCCTGAAAACCGTGGAATACACGCTGCAGCCAAAATCCCAGCGAGTTTTTATGAAGTAAAAAAGGAAAATAAAATGCTCCTATGGTTTGTTCTGCCTTGTTCTCCTGATTTTCACAACATGGAGAAGTCAGAGCACCCATTTCTCTCATAAATTACTGTTCCCTCTCACCTATTTGGGCCCAAAAGTGTGAATAAGGATCACACCTAATCCTTCTCAATGATTCCCCTCTCCAGGCCTGGCATTGCTGGGAAGGACAAGCACAGCCCTGGATTCCCCAAAAGCTCCCACAACTTTTTCTTTTGGACTGCCAGGCAGATGAAACGTTTGTAGCAAACTCTGCGAGACAGAGGCCGGGGAGCCCAAGTGAGAGGAAGGAATTAATCCCGAGTTTTCCATCCAGACATGGATTATCTGTCAATAAGTGCCAGCTCTCTGCAGGAAATGAGATCCAGGAATTGTCCCAATGAGGCAGGGAAGTGTTGGTCCATCGAAGTGATGGAGACTCCCCAGGGACACAAAGGGAGGGATGTTCCCCCTCTCCAGCCATGGGGAGGCTGCTGCAGCCTCCTCACTCAGCTCTGGCTGCCACAAACCCCCTGGAACTGAACCCCCAGTGCTGTCCCAGCAACAGGGACAGGTCACTGCGCCTGTGGGGAGGGACAAAAGTCACCATCAGCTCCCTCAGGGCACCACAGAGGAGGCTGCAACTTCCACCCTGAAATCCGAAGTTTGACCTGCGGCAAAAGCCCCAATTCCCCAGCCCATGGCCAGGATTTCACCCCTCGGCACCCGGGTCTTCCCGGTTCTCCTGGAGCACGATGCCCTCTCCCGGGAGCCCGAGGAAGAGCTGGAGCAGCGTTTCCCTGCCTCAGGAGTGGGGTTAAACCCGGCAAGGTCCCCACCAGGGACCCCTGAGGCTGAAAAGGAGGGACAGGGGATAAAAACGCTGCCACCGCCGAGCAGCAGCCTGCAGAGAGCAAGGAGAGCTAAAGGATTACAGAAATAGCTGGAATTCGCCACCCTGCTGACACTTGGGGTGGGTGTCCCATCCCCACAGCTGGAATTTGGGGGGCTGGAAGGATGAGCTCAGGTGGGGAGAAGCTCCAAGAGCAGGGGCAGGCAGGTTCTGGGTAAGCAGAGATCCCTTCTCCTTGCCAGCTTTGAAGAGCCAGTGAGAAAATGATGGATATTTATAAGCAAACCTGTCTCTAAGGCAGCAGTTTCCAGGGTCTAATAATAGGGTTTGGGCTTGTTTATGGCGTGATCCAGCCAGAACTGCAGAGAGATGCTGGAAAGCTCCTGTCCCGGGAAGCTGGGAAGGTGAGGAGCCAAGGAGGCTGGGAATTGCTCTCCTTGCTTTGACCCTTTGGATTCTCACCAGGAGCCCCTGGGGCAACACTCTGGGAGAGGCAGGGAAGGGCTGCACCTGCTGGGGAGGATGCCAGGGGTGTGGAAAAGCCACCTATCCCCAAAATCAAGGTGAAACCACAACTCTACCATGCCTGGACCACCGGGCAGGTCCCAAACCAGCCCTGGCAGTGTGAACCCCATCACCAACCTCACATCCGGAGGCCCTGGAGCTGTTTCTTGCTGACTCAAAGTGTTGGAGCTTCACCAGGCAGCTCTGAGGGAAGGATGAAAAACAGGAAAGGTCAAAACAGCCCCGTCTTTGTGCAAGGGAGAGAACAGGGCAGGGCTGGGCAGCACCTGCACAGGCTGTTCTGAGGCTGGGTAATTTCAGGGATCAGCTCCCCACCCTCAAAGCCTTTCCAACCAGCTCATTTCGACACAGAATTCCTCCTTGCTCACTCCAGGCTGGACAAGGGTTACACCAATGCCACAAGGACTATCAGACATCAGGGAAGCTTCACCCTTTCCGTGGAAAGGAGGTTGAAGCCTGTTTTATCTGCCATGTTTAACACTCAGCCAGTAATCCACCTCCCCAGCAGAATTCACAGATTGCAGGGCAGTGAGGGACAGCACTGCACCTGTGTTTGCTCTGGAAAACATTGCTAACTCCCCATTATTGCGAACTTATCAGTTCCCAGCCATCATTCCAACACAGGAATGCAGCTGGAAAGGAAGGTGGAGCAGCCCCAGTGGTTTCCAGTGGGTGTTTACTGCTCTGTGTTCACACCAAACACGTGGGATGGGCCAGGAGATGGGACCCAAGGGCTGCTGCCACCTCTGCTGGAGCTGCATTTGTGGCTCTGAGCTCAGCCCAGGGGGCAGCAAGGGAAGAGGCAACAGGCAGGGCATGAGTTTTGGGTTGTGGATTCACTGGAGGGCCCTGGGTAAACTTCAGTGAGGGCAGAGCTGGCTGGAGGGAGAGGGGAGGAGATGGACATGGACACAAACTCTGCTGGCAGCTCTGCCCTCCCAGAGCAGCTCATCCATCCCAGCCACCCTTCCTGGGAAACCTCAGAGCTCCACAGCTGCCACTCGGGGAGGGAGAGACTTGCAGGGGTGAAATCCACTTCCCTAAGGATGGCACGACTTAGACACCACCCAAAATCTGAATTGAGAGCCTCAGCTTCCAGCTGCTGCTCCAAGGAGTGCAGTGGGATTCTCCAGGGTGTGACCATCCAGACTCCAGGCTGGGCACTGTTTGTAGCACAAACACCAAAAACCTTCCCCTCTGTGCCATGCAGGGATTCAGAACCTCCTCCTGTGTTTGTAAAGTTGATCCTGTGCCACAGCCCAGCCTTGCTGCTCAGGGGCAGAACTCCCCCTCTGCTCCATCCCATCCCATCCCATCCCCATGGAATTCCAGCGATGTGAGAGAGAACAGCTCCCTCCACCCAGCTGGTGATGCTGCACGTTTGAAAACAGAGACAGAACAAGCACAGCACTGCTCTGAGGCATGTTGGACCCACGTAACACATCCTGGCTATTCTGGGAAACAGAACTGCAGAAAAAAAAAAAAGGATTTATCCTTTTCCTCTCTGGATGATTCCAGAATTTTGAAGATGCTGAAGTCTAGAGTTCAAAGGATCTTGAAAAAATCATTATAAATAGCAAACAAACACTTGGCTTCACAGATAACACAAACACTCTGATCCCATTAAACACATAATTGTCTCAGTTTGGTTTTTTTGTTCCCAAAAGCACAGGTTTATCCTTGGAAATTTCTCTTGGACACAGCAGCTTTAGGCTGTTCCTCTGTGGTGCACGATGCTTCATTCCTTGAGATTCAGTGCATTCCAGTTCATTGCCAGTCTGGTGTTTTTCCTCTTTTCCCCTTGGAAAAGGAAAATTCCTAAGCTTTGTTACCTGAAAAAACCTCCCTGGGTGAAAGAAAGCACTGCTTGAGCAGGTGAGGACAGCAGAGGGGTGGATGAGGCAGAGACAGAGAGAATTTGAGCTGCATTTTCCCAGATTTGCAGCCTGGAGCAGAACCTGGCGGTGCCAGCCCTTTTTATTTTCCATTTTTCTCTTCTCTGGTGTAAGAGAGAACAGCACAGGGAGCAGCAGGGACAACACATCCATAGGTGGCTGCTGGATTTTCCAATGGCTTGAGGCAGAGCAGAGCCCTGCCAGAGGAGCAGAGGCTGCCACAGCTCATCGGGGAACGCTCCCAGCACCATCCTTCCCCCAGGGAGCTGTCCAAGAGTGCCAGCAGCTGCTTTGGGAGGGGGTTTTGCTGGCCCGGGTGTGTTCTTAGCCTCCCATTCTTTTCCTGGCTGGCTTCCTGCGGGGTTTCAGGATGGTGTAGTTGGCGTAGCTCGTGTACTGCTCGGACAGCAGGGGGATGTAGAACGCCCGCAGCAGCCGCGAGGACCTGAAAGAACAGAAAGGAAAATCAAATTGCTCTAAAGTGCCCAATTCTCTCCTCGCTGGTGCCACCAGAGCTGGTTTCTGGCATGAAGAGCAGCAGCCTCATGCCCACCATCCGTTCCCAGCAGGACTGAGGGGGACAGAGGGCAGGAAGGTGCTGTAATTATTGGAAGAAACTTAAAATCCCAACTATCAGCTTGGATCACGCAGCCCTGTCCCTCAGGGCACTGGGAAGGTGAAAGGCTGCATTTCCCTCCTGGAATCTCCTTTCCATCCCATCTTTCTGGGTGCCTTTTCCCCACGCCTCTCTGAGGAGCAAAAAGCAGCTCTGGTGGGCACTGGCATTTTGAAGTTTGGCTCTTGAGCTGATCTTCTGTGGAATTCCAGACGGCTGGGCAGCTCTGAATCCCTGCCCATGCTGGGAGCTGGCATTTCACAGCCTTTCAAAAACTGAACCAGTGGAGCACGGAGGGTTCAGTGATGCCTGGGTCAAATCAGCACCTTGGACTGGGTTGCCAATTGCTGGAGCTGTGCTGGCTGAGAGCATTCTGATGGATGCATTCTCTCACTAATGATAAAGTCCAGGTTTCAGTGTGAAGTGGTCAAATCAAAGGTCCTTCAGCAGCAGCTCTGAGCTTTGTGAAGCTTGAAAAATTTGGGCAACTCCCTGAAATCGGGGCTGAGGCAGAGTTTTTCTTCCTCAGCACTGCAGCTTCTTTCTTTATGTCTTTAAGATCAACTGGATGGGAAATACCAACCCAGGCACAGGGAGCTCAGAAAAGCAGCAGCAGCTCTCCAGTTTGGATTGCTGAGTGCTCAGGGATGCCTCACACTTGCTGGTCACTTCAACTCCCAGCTCTGCTGTTCCAGACATCCAATTTGAGTAATTTTTTCAGCAGAAAGATGGGTTATGTTTTGTTTGCTTGCTGTAAGGCAGCACTGGAGAGCTTTGAAATAGAGCTGGAAAACAATGGCAGGAACTGCCCCTGGGAGCTGCATCTCCCCAGGGGCTCCTGCACAGCCTGGCTGGGCTCAGCTGGGGTCAGGCAGCTCCTCACGGTCCCCTCCCAGCTCGGGGACAGCTCTCAGCTCAGAGAGAGGGAACCTTCACCTCCTGTCACCTCTCTGTGTCGGGCTCAGCCACCTCAGACAGCAGATGGCACAGGGAAGGGGCTGGGTGACAGATGACAGGAATATATTTAATGTTCTATTTGCATTTGCTGCTAAATTTGTCCCCCAGAGACTGAGTGTGTGGAGCCTTAATCAGCACTCAGCTCGCAGGCAGCAGGAGCAGGGCCATGATCACTCCAAGCTGGGTGAGCCGGGTCTGTTTTTCCAGGGTTTTTTGGGTTCTGGAGGATGCACTGCTGCAGACAGAGCAGCTCCCAGCTAAGGCAGAGATGCTCCATTACCAGAGCTGGAACCACAGCAAGCCTTGGAGCTGAGCCTCTTTCTGCCTGAATTTCAGGAAAAGCAACTCCATTCTGTTCCAGCAGTGCCAGAAGAGGCTGTTGTGGGATGGAAGGAAATCCCAAGTGAAGATGTTCCAGTCCCCCTTCCCAAATTCACAGACTGCCATGGAATGGCAGCACTGGGATGCCTGCAGTGCAAGAGATTCCTCCCAAACTGCATCTGGGAACCTGAATTTGGGGCCAGCAGCATTCAGAGAGGGGAAGGAGGAGGGAGAAGAGAAGGGAATGGCAGCAGGGAGCTGAACCTCTGCCACAGGGACAGGTCCCAGTGCCACCAGGGCAGGTCCCAGTGCCACCAGGGCACATCCCAGTGCCTCCCAGGCACAAGAAGCTCATGATCGAAGCTCTCTGAAAACTCTTTAACATTTGCACCTCCTCTGGGGGTTAAATTCTATACCAACACACACATTTCAGAAGTAATTCAGCTACTTTTCAAACAAAACCAGGGAAAACAACTCGAGGAAAACACCATTAAAGGGAAAGAGACAGGCTCTTATCAAAGCAGGGTAATGCTATGCTCGAACAAGGTGACCCAATCATTAATTTTGCACTAAGAATTATTTTTTTTTTTTGATGGAAAACCCAAGTGTTTGGAGCAAAAGCAGACGGCTCAGCCTAAAGAGCTGGAAAATATGTGCTCCTCAGAGGGGAGCTGTGATATATTTCCCCTTTTGTGTGCCAGATTCGGAGTGCTCAGCCAATACAGAATTAAATGGACCTTGGCAAAGCAGCTTCCTGAGGAGCATAATTAGCTGGTGGCTTGGAGTGCTCTCTAATTCAATTAGCAGCAGCATTTATCAGAGCCAGCTGAGATTTACATTTGCACTTGCTGACGTCAATGGGAGCCTCGCAGCGAGCCCCAGAAGCCTCCAGTGCAGCAGGACCGAGCTGGGCTGCTGGGGTCACTTATTTCATTTATTTTCACACAACAGGAGCTGCACTTTGGGCTGAGCTGGGCTGGTGCTTGATGGGGTTTGGGGTTTTTTTACCCCTTGCTCTGCAACTGCTGAGCTGCAAACCTGAACTCTCCCCTCAGCTCCAAAGTGACACTTCTGTTCCTCCCTAGCTATGATAAAATCCCAAAAAGCTGAATTTTCATAGTGGTTTTACACTTCAGAGGGAGCAAGGGGCATTTCCAAGGCACTGGAAGCAGGTGCTGGGTTTGAGATGCCAGCCAGGAACACACAAATGTGGCTTGAAAGCAGAAATGCACATTTAAGGGCAAATCCTCTGCACAAGGAGTGCCTTTGATGCTTCAACTCCCTCATTAATAAAACTCATTGGCCAAAGTTCCCAAAGTCCTGCCCAAATGTAGCAGCAGGTTCTCTTGGAAAATACAGTTCATGGGAGACCTTGCCAAGAAAAATTGTTTGTGTCAGCAAGCTGGGAACACCAGAGCTCTCCTGGGAGCTGCCTGAACGTTTTCACTCCTCCCCACTGCTCCTCCCAGCCCCACTCCCTGGAGGGCCCAAGTGCCAGGAAGTATTAAGGTCTCTCATGGAAAACAGGAGGGCACTGAACTCTGGGTTAGGTTTTACAGAGGTTTTTGCAGTCAGCCCCTCAGTCCTGGGGTGACACCTTCATGGGCAGAGCTCTAAAGGACTAAATAAGATCCTCCTACAGCTGAGGGTTCCTGTACCTGCAGGGATCAATGAACAATATTCCCAGTCTGACAACCCTGATTCCATCCCCTGTTGGCCTGGAGGAGAACAAATCCCATCTCTGCTTCTCATGGACACATCAGCAAGGTGCTCAGTGAGCAGCACAACTGCTGCAGAACTGATTCCAGCAGCCATCTCTCCATGGATTTTCTGGTGCCCAGTAAAGGTGTGGCCCTGCTGACTGCCTCCTCTCTCTGCCTGCCAGCTTTCATACAATTTTGAAGAGCTCATCCCCTCTGAGACTGATTTATACCTGTCTTGAATTTGGCTGGGACAAGACAGAGTGAAAAGTCTCTTGGGAGGAGGTGGCATCCACCTCATTTCTTTGGAAAGCAAACCCAAAAAACATTGCTTCAGCAGGAAGCTTTATAAAGAAATTGTTTATTTCTTTATAAAAACATTCCTTCTCACCACCCTCTTCACAGAGCTTCACCCTCTAAGGCAACTTAGCTCACAAATTTTGCAAGCAGGAGTTTGACAAAGGTTCCACTTTGCTGGAAACTGGATTTCAAGCTGGCATTTGCCAATGGATCTCTCCTCCCTGTCCACTTTGGCCAACAGAAATCACAGACTGCCAGCCCTCATCCCTCCCTCTCCAAAGTGCAAATCCTACCTGGAAGCATCAAGGAATGGCTTGTAGGCAATGGTCACCCACTCTTCTTTGTTGGAGGAGTACCTGGGCTCCCGTGGGGTCTCTGTTGCTGTGTCCAAGTCCACCAGGTAGTGGCATTTGGAAATGTCAATCTGCAGGAAGACAAACATTCCTGGGGTTCATTCCCTGCAGCTTTGCTTGTCTGTGTTCATTCACAGCAATGGAAAGAGGGTTACATTTCTAACAACAGGACACAAGTAACAGGATTTGAATGTTTTCAAGCAAAACCTTTGTGGGGGAATCCAACAGGAGACTCGGGTTATGAAACCTCCCCCTTGGTGCTGGGAATCCTTTGTCTTACCCTGCCTTACCCCCTCAAACTCTTCCTTGAGGGAGTTCAGTTCTCTCTCCACAAAATTTTACTGCCAACTTCCTTGGCCATGCTTGAGATCCCTTTTCTTGAAGCACCTTTGGGGTTTCATGTAACAATTTAGACTGAAAACAATTTAATTAGGTGGATAGCAGATGGCTCCGTGGCATCACAACTGAGTGGCAAATGAAATTACACCACAGGAAACACAGCTGAGGATGCTGAATCCACTTCTTGCTCTGTGTGAGAGTAACATTCCAGGCCCTGGGAGAGGTTCTGGCTCATTAGCAGAAGGACTCCCAAACCACTAACCAAGTTTTTCTGGAAGTGATGTAGAATCATTCAGAAAAAGACAACTTGCTGCCTCAAGGTTCTCATTTTTCTCATCCTAAATGCCACCCTGAAAGGGCTGGGACTTCAAATTCCAGGTGCAAGAGAGGTTTCTCCTGTATTTTCACAAGTTACAGTGAAGCCAAGCATGATATTCCTCCTGCTCAGAGGGCCAACACAGCACCTCTGCACTGAGCTGGGGATTTACACAAGACTTGGGTGATGCACAGACCTTGAAGTGAAAGAAAGGAATGAGCCTTAGTGAACAAAGCTGCGAGGGATTTCTAAATTACATCCTTTCCTCTTCTGTTCCCCCTTCCTTTTCCTCCTCCCACTCTTTCTTTATTTGATGCAACTGCTCTGCCAAGAGGAGGAGAGCTAAATTGTATCCCATCCTGACTGACAGGAGTGGCAACAGCACAGAGCTGGAGCTAAGGGCACATCTGCTGCTGCCATGGGGTCTGGATGGTGTCAGAAGTGAAAAGAAAGTGCTTAAAAAGCCCTTTGTCTGAAGCCAGCTGTTGTTAACAGCTTTTAGGCCTGATCTGCTGGTCCTGCTTGGATGTACCTGGGTAAGAAATAACACTCCTTATCTCCTTCTTAGCAGATTCAGAGACAAATGCACCTCCCCAGCCGGGCAAGTGCAAGGTAAGTGCTGCTCAATGTGATTAAGGAAGGAGAGATTGCAAACCAAGATGCAATCACTCTTTCCCCAGTGTCTCATAGCAACAGCAACACTGCAGTTCACTCTTCCATTTCCAAGCAGAGCAGTAATAGATACTCACACCTGAAACAGTGAGATCTGTAGCCATTAATTGGTTTTATCCTGGGCTCAGATAATCCTCCTGAACCATTTGTTTTCCCCCCTTTAAAAGACCAAGAGCCTCGTGCTATTTGGATTAATTCACTCTCACAGTCTTGTCCAGTTCTGGCTAATTATTCTTCTATTTTTTGTTTTTTAATCCGAGTGTGCTTGTACTCACTAAATGAGGGGAAATATCTTGATCTCTTGGTGTAACTAGCAGGTCAAAAGTAAGAGTTTTAACCCTGTTTAATTTCTGATTTCTGAAATCCTAGGCCGTTAAGCTTGCATGAGGAATAACAAACTTGTAGGGTGACATTAAGGAACAAGCATGAAACAAAAGTGTGTTTTGCTCCATTAGTCACAGGCTGTGCAGCAGCCAGCTGTCTGTGCTAAAAATAAGCCCCAGTTAAAGATTTCATAAATTAAATGCACTGCAGCAGACAGCTCCTCTCAGGTGGGAACACGCCTCCTTCCTATTTCCAGTAGCTACATAATGAGCCTCAAAATAAGAGTTTTAACCCAGAAGGTTGCCAAGATTTAACCTG
This sequence comes from Rhipidura dahli, assembly GCA_013399225.1. Lineage (NCBI taxonomy): Eukaryota > Metazoa > Chordata > Aves > Passeriformes > Rhipiduridae > Rhipidura > Rhipidura dahli. The sequence continues at coordinate 93,850 of VXAC01001562.1, forward strand.
TTAGTAATTTTAAACATGCCAGCTAGCAATTATTTTAAAACATTCCTATTTGTGCACTGGTTTAGTTTAGTCCAACCAGGAAATAACTCAATACCAATATATGTTATCTTAGCAGATTCCCACTGAAATCACTAATGCAATTAAGTTCCAAATGAAGTTCTTCCTCCTCAGTTGCAAATATGATTAATAGTTTTATATTTTAAAAGAAATAGAAGAGGGAAATTTCAATTCCTGCTCAGTGACAAATATTTTCTGTGGGGGACTTCGAACTACTCATTCCTGTGATCACATTAACACACCACACTAAACCCAAAACTGCAATAATTAGGAGTTATTACTTCTGCTGCTTCTTTTATTATCATTATGTCTCAAATGTGGCAGATGGAAGGCAAACAGAAACCACTCAGAAGAACGGGGAGGATTCCAAGTGCTACAGAGGGACCATTTTTGGTTTGGAATTCCCCAGGAAACAGAAATGGGGAGATGCACTCAGAGGCATTGCATTAATTCAAATTACACAGCAAGGTAAGGGAAAGGAAGCAGCAATAAATGCTCACATATCGAGATGGCTCCTCCTTGTTCTGGTCATTCATGTCCATGGGAATGATCCGTGTGGCCATGGGCCCCTTGGCAAAGGGTTTGGGCAGCTGGCCCCGGAATTCCGACAGGATGAACTGGAGCTGCCAACTGCAGAGAACGGGGAGAACATTCCATGTGGAGAACACCAAAAGCAGAACCAAGGATGTCATTCCAAGGGTGGGCAGCTAAAGGAGCAGGCACACCACAGACTCCCAGCAGCTTGTGGTCAACGTGCTGACAAAAACCCTTTGGTTTGGACACTTGACCCCTGTTTGTGACACTGCTCAGGTGACAACAGAGATCCAAGGTCCTCAGGGTTACCCCCACACATTATCACACCCCTCCTTATGATGCCCCTCGTTATCCATCTCACCAAAGGGCACCTTTACCATTGGAGCACTCACTTGTCTGGCAGCAGGAAGCTGCTGGGGAACCTGTGCCACTCCTTGCCCACACAGACATTGACTGGCCTCCCCTCAGGCACCGTGTGAATGCTGGGGTCAGTGGCAATCCTGTGGAATTCCGGGTACAGGTCCAGGGGCCCGTGGTAGCCTGTCACAAAGAAGGTTAAAGGAAGAGGGGAATTTAATGAAAGCCTACAAAAAACTGTTTCATACATACATTTTTAACTGATAAGTCACTGAATAAATGAACTGGTCTATGCTAAAGAGTGGCTGGACTCAAAGCTTCCCCTCCTTTTAGCAATGCTTGTGCCTTACCAATTTTATTCACATTCCCCTGTCCTGGCTGTCAATGGCCACCAAAACCCCAAAAAATACTGGTGAGGTGGGAAGGCTCTGATTCCAGAAATGTCCAACCCATCTCCATTAAGGACTCAGGCACCTAATTCAAGTTTTACACAGGAAAATGCTTTTCCAAGTGGGATTATCTATCTGAAAGTTGAAGTATCTGCTTTAACACCAGCCAGGGTTTAGATGAGTGGAGTTGTGCTGGTGGAAGGTGAAGGGATTTTTAAGTGATGTAATTCTGGTGATGCATTCATACATATATGGATGAATGTATCATTAATAATTAATTAATGGTGACCATCAGAAATCCTTCCCCTGCAGCAACAACATCCAAACTTCTCGAGGTTCCTGATTTCTACGGGCAAAGCAGCACAACTTCTGCAGCCCTGGAGCCCAAAGGCCAGGAGAGCAGAGAGCAAATCTGAAATACCAACCTCTGAATAAGGCAACAGAGCGTGACAGTGACAAAAGGCCAAAGAGGAAGACAGTCCCCAGGGCCAGCCAGTTGGAGGACACTGTGTAGTGTTCCAGGCGGTAGCGCTGGAAGATGAAGTGGTAACATTTCTCAGGGAAGAGTGAAAAAAAAGAAAGAGACAATATAAAGTTACTCCAACTCTGATGTGTTCAGCAATAATTCTCATTTTTTATAAAGACCTTACAACAGTGCATCTCCCACCAGACCTTTGGGCTTTTTAATTCAGAGCCATGAAAATGCACAGCAACTCATAGGGTTCAGTCATATTGAAGTGATAATTTGGGGTATTTCAAGAAGTTCTCAGCTCTTTTCCCTAGGAAGACCTCTAGACCTAAAGTGCTCTCTCGAGGGCTCCAGCTTGGCTGTTCCCAGGTGAACCAGGGACACTTCTGCAGAAGTTCCCTGCACAAACACACCTCATTTTCCACACTGGACTGAATTCCTGTCTCAGCTCCATGACCCAGATTTCCAGAGTGACCTATGGTTGTTTACCCTGCCTGCTCAAACCACAGCTTGGAAGCGGATAAAAGAACACAGAGCACATTCTGCATCCAGTTTTAAACACAAGTCACTCTGAAACTGATAAAAGGAAAATTGATAAAAGAAAAATTGATTAAAGAAAAGCTCTTTAGGCTTTTTTACTTTAAAAGCCTTTCTGGGAATACCCAGGAGGAAATACATCCAGTCCTTGGCTTGGTCCCTCCCTCCTGTTCTGGTTATTCACTTCCTACCCTTGGCTGCTTTCTGTTTCTCTTGTCCTGTTTGCATTTTTCTCATAACAGCCAAATCCACGTGGTTTGGAGGGGAAGAGTGACAAGCTTGTCCTGCTGGTGGGCAATCCAGATTCTCAGCTGGATGCTCCATATTGGGCAAAATGTCATCAAACAGTGGTAAAATATGCAGGAAACGTACACAAAATTTTCCTAAAGCTGCCTTTGGCAAAAATAAAAATAAATAAACATTGCCCTGTGATGTTCTGAGAGCACAGAGGAATTCTCTGTCAGAGCCATAAAACTGGTGACATCACAGAGCTGGATCCTGTGGGGATGCAAGGACTGGAACTCATGTGGGGAGTGAATGGAGATCCAGAGTGAGACCAGCATGTGAGCAAGGGAAGGGTGAGTGATTTGAGGGGTGGGCAGGAATTCCAGCAGTGCTGCACAGCAGGACAGAGGAGGACCAGCAGGATGAGGCCAAACAGCTGGAACAGGCTCCAGCAGGGACTCCTGGCTGCATTCCTGAGCCTTTTTAACAGCAGGAGATGAATCACTCTGAGCTTTGGGAAGGTTTATATCAATCTGTATTAGTGCTTTGCCCTGTGAAGTGTTTCAAGTGATGTTTACTAAACATCCAGTTTCTGGCTCTTCCAAATGTTCAACGCAATTTCCCAACATTTAAACGAGATCCCTTTTCCCTTCTTCAACCCAGTGAGGGATTCCTACCCAAACACAACACAAAATGCATTTCCTGCACCACCCACTCTCCTGTCCTTAGAGCTGAACAGACAAGGAGGCCCAATTCCATCAGCAGGTCACTGAACCCTCATGGAACCCCTTGGATTTTGTGTGCTGTTGGCACTACATCATCACAGCTCCAGGAATTCCCACTTGGGATTGGAGAATGACTCAAAGTCATCACAAAATAAGGGCTGGGAAATATTCTCAGCTGTCTATTACCATTTACCTGAAGAGCAGAGAGAGCCACAGCACCAGAGAGACAGATGAGGGGATAGATGGGGAAGAGAAACCTCTCTTCTTTGTGGGGCTGGCTGAAGAAAATCAGGATCCAGAGGTACATGGGAGCCAGGGTCAGCCAGTAGGGACGGCCCAGATTCTGAACTGGAAGAAACCAAAATTCAGCAAAGGAGTAATGCAAGAATTGCTTCTCTTGCACAATCCTGTCTCACACCCAAAGCCCACCCTTAAGACCCCCACACACCCTGTTCTGGGCACCCCCGTTGCTAAAACCCAGGTAACACACCCAAACAGCCAGAAGGTATCTTCCTCAGAGGATTTTTGCAGATTCCTGACAATCCTGACAATTCCCACAGCCTTGGGAAGACCAAAAGCAGAAAACAAGTGTTACTGGATCCAAGCGAGACACAAAATACATTGAGAACTGCCAGGTCTGAACAGGCAAACAGAGGTACTGGGTTTCCTGCTGGGCATTGTACACACAAAGATCAGAAAGGGCCTCCTCAGGATCTCCTCTTCCCCTTCCAAACGGTTGTTTAGTGCCTGAAGTGTCCCCAGCCTTCATTGCCTCATTACAAAAAAAACGCCAGGGGAGTTCTCCCGGGCGCCTTCTGCTTAACGGAGGAAATAAGCGATTCAAAAATAACAACAATTACCCTGAATTTCAGTCACACTGAGGAGGGTTCTGCACTGCCTGACGATTTTCAGTCCCTTTCCTACCCCCTTACTACTCCCAACAGCCGAGTTAAGCAATTAAGCCAACGGCATTTCACAGACAATAAGAACAAAGCACTTGGCAGAATTGCTCCTGCTGTTAAGCACAAGAACACCAAGCGAACAGCAGGAAATCTTGCATTTACAGGAGCTCCTACTGAGCTTTTACTGCTTTCTGAGAGTTTGGCACTCGCAGCCAAAGAACAGATAGAAGCAAACACCCCTTAACATACATTTTCATCGAGGATTGTGTTACTGTTTGTTGTATTCAGTAAAAAAAAGAAACGGAGACAGAGCGAAGCACTGACTGGGCTGGTGGCTGCTGCTGCCACTTGATGAATTTTCCGTAGGAAAACAGCAGAGAAGAATTTACACTTCCCTTTTGGAGTCACTTACCAAGTGTCACATGTGTAAACTGATGTCATTTAATTCAAGAAAAAGACCAGTGTGGAGCAGGGAATATTCTGGTTCCTCCTTTTTTTTTTAACTCAGTGTATTCACACCCAGAGGGCCATTTCCCAGAGCATGGGGAGCCTGGCAGCTGAGAAACCCACAGGGCACGGGACAGTCCAGCTTCAATCCCAAAAGGTTCCTACCCATTTCCAGCTGCAGACAAGATGGGAACAACACCAGGTACAGCTTCTTTCCCCTTTAGGATCATGGCCTGGCCCATTCCTGATGCATTAAATGTCAGAATGAGGGTGAGGAACCACACACCATGTCAGGCTTGCTTTTGATAACACATTTTTCCTCTTGAGGTGGAGGCGAATCCTGAACTCTAATGAGTTTTAGGAACTTTTCTGGTGCTCCAAAGGCTTTCACTGCTCCCAGTTTCACTTCCAATAAAGAAAAGCTGCTCTTTGGCAGGCAAACTCTCCTGTCCCTGGCTCTGCCAGCTGCCCTGCACTCACCACGGAATTTCTGCAGCAGATACTCCATCAGACAGGTCAGAGGCAGCACCAGCAGGGCCAGGACAAACACCACATTGAAATTCAGAAAGCCATTGATGAAATAGAAGGACCAGGGTTCTGTACCTGAAGGGTGAGAAAAAAGGCAAAAAGAGGTTTGAAACAGAAGCATGAACAGATGGAACAGCAGCTTTGGACCTCCTTTGCCTCACACAGTCCAGCAGACTATCTCACACTCACACCTGCCCAAGAAACTTCATTGTCTTCCTTCTCAGAAATTATTTTTCTCCTCATCTTTCCATTGGGAGTGAAAAACAGTGTCACATCTGCTGCTCATGAATCCAGCCTGCTCCCACAGCCAGAATTCTGTGACACAGAGCTCACCCCTGCACTCAGAAGGACAGCAAGGAGGCAGAGGTGGAAACCTGTAAAACTGAGAAACGACCCCAAATTCATTCTTCCTTTCTAACTGCAGAGGAGTAACACAAAACCACACAATGTCATGTAGTCCTGGAGTGAGGATGTTCACTCTGGGTTGGCAGGAACAGCAATGTACCAAAAGGGATTAAGAAGGAAAGGAGTTTGCATTCCCACTTCACCCCAACAAAGACTCTGCTACTAAATGCTGGTTTTGCTCCCTCCTTAGGCTCAGCACTATTTAAATATCCCAAATTCAGCCTGTTCTGACACCAACAGGAGCCAAGCAGCTCTGCCTCCACACTTGGGAACTGGCTGCGAGCTCTGGAGGATGTAAACTGAAAGAAACTCCAGTCCAACTGTCATTTATTTAGACTCTTAATTCAGGATGCTTAAAGGCCTTAACAATAAGGAATGCCAGTTCCTCTCCACACATTTCCCACTCTCTCAGTGTGATTAGCTCAATCAGCCAGTAAATGACACGCGGGGGCTTTAATCACGGCACTGTTGTGACATGTGTCACATGCCACAGCAATTTCCTGCAATCAGAGCCACTTAAATTGGGTCCGTGTTGAAATTAATCAGACAACTGAAAAGCAGCAAGGAAAACCCGAAAGCTCTGCAGCTCCTGCGGCTAAACAAGGGGAGGAGCTGCCCTGGGAATGTCACAAACACGGCACTGGAGTCACTGCTTGGCCAAGCAACTCGGGTTTAGAGAGGAAACCCTGAGTTACCAGCACTACAAGCAAACAGCATTCATAAAAATAAGTCCTAAATCTTTAAAGGAAAATTCCAGGGAGCATCCTGTCACCCTTCTGGCTGCTATGGAAAGCAAAGGAAATTCACTCTGAATTCACCTCTCTCTGCTCTGGTCTCTGATTTGGCAGCCTGGGGGTCAGGAGTGAAGGACACTTTATGAAACAACTCCTCCACAATCCAAATCCAGCCCAGCTAATACTGCTAATAGACAGATCAGCTGCTCTGAAGCACAGCTTTAACCAAAAAAAAAGGCTGCTTGCTCACATTTTTTTGCAGTGTGACTGAATTGCCCATAAAAAATAAGAACTGGAGCTTCCCCTCCTTCTCCAATGAGGGATTTTCTTCTCTGTGAGAAGATAAAAAAAAAATAAAAAGGGAGGAGGGAGGAAAAAGAGAAGAGAACAGTGCACAGCAGGCAGAAAGCACCAGGCTGGGTCACTGGTGACTCACCCATTCAGAGGCACTCAGGCTCAAAGCCTCCCAGGGCAAAAAGCTTTTTATTCCTGTCATCCACCCGGCTCAAGGTGAACTGAGACAGAACTGCAGCTTCAAAAAGGAATGACCCCACTGCATGCAAGAAGTCCAGAACATCATCTCTGAAGCAGGGAGGGACACTGGAGAACTCTCTGTGCCCAGGATTTATAGGAATATGCTTCCACGCAGACCAGGAGAGGAGATGGAGCTTTCTGCAAGGATCTAACATCCTAGAGCTGGCAGGTGTGGGATACAGGAGACAGACTGCTGGAAACGGTGGGAAAAGAACACCCAGGCAGCTCCTGGCACGGTGGCTCCGTGAGGAAAACCAGCTGGAAGCACTGTCAGACACAGAGCAAGAAAATGCTTTGAACTCTGAGGTGTGTGAATGGTGCTGGGAGCGATTCTAGAACTCAGACTCAGGAGTGAATCAAATTTACCCACTCTGCACCTTGTCCACAGGAATGGTGAGGGCAGCTCAGGCCAGAGCAGAGGAGGTGTAAAAGAGGTTTAAGATAAGGAGCCCCACCCTGGGCTGAAGGCTGAGTGCAGGAACTGCAGCTGGCAAGCAGTAACTGAGCTGCAATCACTGGGTCATGAGTCACAGCCCTCATTCTGAGCAAGTCTGATTCAGAGCTGCTACAATGAACAGTCTGCTTGCAGCATTTCATTTATCCTCGCTCTGCTCAAGAACCAGGACTCCACGGAGCAAAGTGTCACATGAACAGCTCCAGCACGTTCCACTCATGCTGCACAAAGCTTCCCAAAGTGGGACAAAACCTTGGTCACAAATTATGATTTCTTAGAATTCCAAAGCCTCAAAATCAGGGATATACACTTAGCAGCTCTTTTCCCTTGGCTGTAGAAACCTCATCACTCCAGGGAAATATTAACTGCACAGACAATATTTATGTAGAAGGAGTATATTGCTGAGAAAAAAAAAAATAAATTGAACCTTGTCTCCAAAGTACCGTGGTGCTTACACTGGAGATGATCTGGGTTGGTGACTCTGCTCCCATCATGTGAACGTTGGGAAATCCCAGCTTCCAGAGCCAAGAGGGATTGGCCAGCCTTTCATCTCCCCTGCTAGTGTTATTTCTCCCCGGTGTTTTGAAGCTCTCTGAACACACAGCTCTGTCCTGACCACGCTGCATTAAAAGGCAGTTCCAGGCAGGCTCTTTTACTAGCCCGAGGATGTTGTATGAATGTCACTGTGAATAAAACTCTTCAGGCCACATTTGTCCCTGGAGGCTTCTGGAAACAACTCATGCACCAGTGTGGAAAAGGTCAGGCACAAGCCCCTGTCAAAACCTATCAGAGACAGGTTGGAGTTTACTTATAGAAAACTCACAGCTCCACACTTCAGAGCCTTCCTGCAGAGGCCATGAGCCTTGGCAGAGCAGCTGCTGTCCTGCTGTGCCACAGCAACAGTGACAAACCACCACTCAGCACCACCCAAACCAGCCCCTCAACTGTAGCAACAAGGCCAGCTGCCTGAGCAAGCCTTGGGCTGCTCAGAAACAGCTCCTCTGGGCTCAAACAGAGCACTGAGATGCTCCACGGATCCTGTGGTCTCTGCCAGCCCTTCTGAAGCCCTGCTAGAAATGTAATACTCTCCTGCTGTTCAGCTCTAGAAGTGCAGGATCTGGACAGAGAGAAGTATGGATTCTGCAGCCATTCCTCTTTCCCAAGGTTCTGCAGCCTGACTGTGAGGAACGACAGCCAGGAACACGATTCAGGCTGACAAACACACACGGGCCGCTTGTGCACAGACACTGAGACATCTCCTGGCAGTTTTACAGAAGCGGAAAGCCAACAAAAGCAGCCCAACTCCCAGCGTGGAGAAGCCGGGCAGCGCATTCCCAGCTCGACAGAGACATCCCGTGTCCAGAAGCAGCAGCTGCAGCCTTTGGAGCTGTCAGGCTGCTTTAGCTTCAGGGCACGTCAGAAAAAGCACTGCCAGGCACGGGCCACGGCAGCCGGACACCCCCGGGCTGCCCCCCTGCCCTGTTCCCCCGAACTCACCGTAGAGATCAGGGCCGTGGGGGGTGAAGACATTGTACAGGACGATGTTGAGAGGTGCCACCACCAGCTTCCCATAGTAATAGCTGTCCACCACCACCAAGGGCACCTGGAAGAAAGCAGCTGCTGGTTAAAGTGCCAGCAGCTCCGGCTGGTTTTCCTAAAGGAACTCATCCTTTCTACTGCAATCCATTCCCTCTTTGTGCTGCTGCAGGCACTCACCAAAAACAGGATCAAGGACACCACACACCAGTTCAGGAAACTTTTCCACCTCTTCTTCAGGATCAACAAGTCAAAGGCAATAGGAAGCCTGAAAGAGAGACCAGCTGTCAGCTGGAGGCTTTGAGAACCCCACAGCTGCCCCTTCAAAGCCAGAGAAAGAACCACCACATCACTGGCCTCTGCTTCTACTCCACGTTCCAGTCACCCAGCTCAGGTTTTACTCCTATTAATGCCAGGAAATCTTCCCAACCTGAGTTCCTCAAGAGCCAAGAAGCCTGTAGCAATGATCCTGGGCTAGGCCAGCAGCTCAGTCCCTGCTGGTTTTCTCCTCCATCCCTCCTTTCTCCCCAGCCACGTGAAACCCACCTGACAAAGGGCAAGAAACTGCTCCTTACCCCAGAGCTGCACTGAAGGGCCAGCCCAGCAGGGCTCCAGCAGCCACCCCCAGCACTGCCACCGAGGTCTTGTCCATGTACCAGCCTGTCATGGCAACCACCGTGGTGTACATGCAGAAACTGCTGGGGAGGAAAGCTGTAGGGCAAGGGGAGAGAGGGTTAGCACAGCTTGCCCACACTTTGCCCAACACCTGCAGCAAGTGTTTTACAGAAGCCTTACAGTGGCTGGGAAAACAGGTACGACCAGCCAGAGAGGACAGGACACAAAGGCAAATGGCACTGCCAAGATATCAGCCTCCCTCCTTAGAACACAACATGTCCAAGGAAGGCAGGCCAAGAGCCTGTTTGAAAGGCACAGAAATAGAAAAAACAGGAGGCAGCAGCAGAAACAGGCCTGGAAATTACAAGACAGAGAACTAAATTTGAATTAACACTTTTTCTGTCATGAGAAACACCCCCAGCTGAACACAACAAAGAGCACTCCAGAGATGTGTTAGAGCTGTGGATTTCCTTCTCTCTGGAGCCATCTTTGGTCACTGTCAGTGCCACTGCCAAGCCAACTCACCTGCAGAAGCACAGAACATCCCCGTGCTGAGCACTAGGAAGGCCAACATCAGCCTGCTCACGTGCAGCCCAAACTTCTTGCACACAGCCCTGGGGAAGCAGCAGAGAAACAGGTGCCACAAAACAGCCTCAGGGCAAAACCAGAGCAGCACCCAACACATGCAGGACCACAAAGAATCCCTGGAGCAGCCTGAGAGATCTGAGGTGGGGGATTCCCAACACTCAGCTGCTGCCTCTGGGCTGGGGTTTCAGATCCTGAGTTACACCAGTGCAAAACTCTGGATGGGACTTGGCTTCTCCCAGTTGTGCTTGTGCCAGTCTCAGGAACTTGTGGCTGCACTGCTGCACACATCAATCTGTTCATGAGTCTCAACCCTCACAAAACCCCATCATGCAAAAAAGCCACTGCTCACCTCCTCAAACCCAGACTACTGGCAACAGAAAAGTCATGCAAGGAAGTGGTTTGAAAATCAGGAATCAAGAGGCAGCAGGTAAAAATAAAAATCCAGTTTAGACAAGATAATTGCATGTTAGGGCTACTGCTTTTAGTGGCTGTAAATGGCATTGGCAGAGAGATTACAGACAGCAACAATCAATGTGTTCCAGTCAAATTCACTGTGATAAGCAAACACAGCACCAGACTCTCCTCAGTCTACAACACTCCCACCCTGCTCGCTGCCAGCAGTGAGAAAACAAGTGGAGTCAACAAAATGCTGGAGTAGAGGTGTGGGTGGCAGATCTGGGAGTACAATTTTGTCCTAATTGTGGCATTCTGGCCAACATCTCATTAAGTTATCACGAGAACACATATTTTCTCATCTACACACGAGCTTCAAAGCCTGTTTCCTGTGGCAGTAACTGCTCCCAAACATCCCCTGCACACAGACTGGCACTCACTTGTAGAAGTAGAGCTCACAAACACAGCTCAGGAAGGCCAGGAAGCATCGCAGGAAATAGAAGATGAGAACCTAGGAGACACAGCCAGAGTCAGAACCAGGCACAGGACACAAAAGGGGCTTGTAAAGCATCAGGGGAAACCCACAAACCCTTGGAAATCCTCAAGGGGAGGTCAATGTTTGTCAACAAGCCAGCGTCTTATAAACATGAAGTCAGTTCGGCAGACAAACAGAACAGCTGTTTCACACACACTAAAAGCACATTTTGTCCTCAGAAAAGCAGCTTCCACACATCCGATTTACCTTGTTGGTCTGCAGAACCCTGGCATGGAACCAGGCTGGCAAGGCATGGAGCCACAGGTAAGCATAGGAGCGGATGGCGTAGGCTGGAGAGTATTCCCATGTCTGAAACCCCTTCCCATAAATGAGGTAGTGTGTCTACAACAGAGAGCAAATAAACAAATTAACATGCAGCACACGGAGCAGACAGTTTTCCACTCTGAATTCCAGAGGGGAAAAAAAAATCATATCATTGAAACAGAGGGATCAGCACAAGGTTCTAAATAAACCTGCATTTGCACGAGCCAACTACAGACTGAAACACAGAGCACAAAGTCCTAAATAAATGTGTATTTGTACAGGCCAAGAACAAATTCCCAATCCCAAGGGCAGGAAGGGACTCACCGGTTCCCAGTAGTTAAAGGTCTCGTCACAATCCGAGATGTTGCTCAGCAGAGCTGCACAGAACCGGGCCGAGATGAGACACTTGAAAGCTGTTGATCCTTCAGGGGCCCAAACTTGCCCGGCTTTGCTCCCAGACGATCTTATCCGGAAGGGGAAAAAAAAAAATATATACAAAAATGCAGCAGGAAGACTCAGCAAGGCGATCAAGGCTGACGAGCGAGCACAGGGCTGAGTGTGGCATCGGGCAGCGGGGCGATGCCAGCCCCCTCACAGGGCAGCACCACCAGCGCCGCTCAGGGCTGGGCCCCCGCCCCACACCACCCCCAAAACAGCGCCGAGCCGGGGGATGCTCCAGCCCCATTCCCACCGCCCGGACCGGCCGTGTCAACACCGGCCCGGCGGCCTCACAGCCCCGCAGCCCCTCAGCCCCTCAGCCGCNACGACAGGGAGAGCGCTGCCCCGCACAGCCGGGTCCATCACCCACTCGGTCCCTTCCCCGCACACCCGGTCCCTGTCCTGCACGCCCGTGTCCGAGCCGGGGTCCATCCCCGCCCGTGTCCGAGCCGGGGTCCATCCCCGCCCGTGTCCGAGCCGGGGTCCATCCCCGCCCGTGTCCGAGCCGGGGTCCATCCCCGCCCGTGTCCGAGCCGGGGTCCATCCCCGCCCGTGTCCGAGCCGGGGTCCATCCCCGCCCGTGTCCGAGCCGGGGTCCATCCCCGCCCGTGTCCGAGCCGGGGTCCATCTCCGCCCGTGTCCGAGGCAGGGTCCATCCCCACCCTGCCCTGCCCTGCCCTGGCAGCGTTGGGCAGAAAAGTGAGGAAATGCGGAACGCACCGGGGGAGAATGTTCTTTATTTGGTTCTTTTCTCCGCGCCCAGGAGATGGAGAAAGGGCAGAACACGAAAGGCATAGAGGGGCTGGAGCGTGTCCAGGGCAGGGAACAGGGCTGGCAAAGGGCTCAGCCCGGAGAAAAGGGGGCTCAGGGGGACCCTGTGGCTCTGCACAGCTCCCTGACAGGAGGGGGCTCAGGGGGGTTCGGGCTCTGCTCGCAGGGAACAGGGACAGGAGGAGAGGGAACGGCCTCAGGCTGGGCCAGGGGAGGCTCGGGGTGGGATCAGCAGGAATTTGCATCAATAAAGAGATCAAACCCACTCTCACAGGACCCCAGAAAAGAAAGGCTCCACTTTATAAAATGAGGTTTCATTACACACACGCACAGAACAGGAAAGCGCTTGGTCCTCATTAACAGGAATGGCCACATTTAAAGGCGTGCAGATGCTCAAAGCCCACCCCGCCTTTGCGGGAGGCACTGCAGTGACACAGTGTTAGTTCCAACGAGATGCAGGTGACATTTTCCAGATCAGAAACTGGCACAGGAGCTGCTGGAGCCCCTGCAAACCGAGGGAGATGTTCTACCTCAGGGTCACACCCAGGTGTTGCTGCATCTCCTCCCGAAAGCGCAGCTGCATCTCCGCCGCCTCCCGGCAGCCCAGGGCTCTGTCACAGGACTGGAAAGTCACCCTGTAACAGAGGCTCCTCCGTCCTGTCCCTGGCTGCTGGAAACTGTCCCTTAACTGGATGGAAACGACCATTTCACCCGACACCCTCCTGGCAAGGCTGTGAAAAGCCACTTCATCAAACTCCTCCCCGTCAGGAACCCAGAAGCTGACATCATGCACATAGGAAGGTGGATAGAGGGAAAAACTCTTGAAAAGCCTCAACTCTCCCTCAGGAAACTGCTGCAGGAAGCGCCTGTCCGACGTCCAGAGCATTCTCCAGTCGGATATTCCACAGAGCAGCATGGCCAGGAGGTCCAGGTTCAGCGAGGCCGAGACAACAACCAGCTCACTGCTTTTTAATTCATCAGGAGCTGTCCTGATAACCCCCACGCAGCAGCCCGAGGGGTCTGGGTCTGTCCCCACGCAGAGGAAATGCTGAATTTCACCCAGCTGACATTCAAAAGCAGCAAAGTCATTCAGCTCAGCTCCAAAACTTGTTGCTTCCCGCAGGCTGATGCTGGGTGTAACGCCAGACATGGCCTGGTGAAGAGAACCCGTGGTGCTTTTAATGTTATCCACTAACATCTGGATCCAGCTGTTCTCTGTGCCCCTCCTAACTGCGAGCACAAGGAGCATCTCGTGGAAAACAGGCATGGAGTGGGGAGTGATCCGACACTGCCTGAACACTGGCCCGGAAAGAACGTGGAGTGTCCCTGGGGAAAAGGCTCCTTTTTGTATTATTGCCTGAGCATGAGGCAGGAGGGAAGGCCTAAGATAAAGCTGCTTTGGGATGGGGCATCCTTCTTGCACATTCCTATCTGTGTCCTGGCCAAAATGGGAAAACCAAACTGTGTCTGCCAGTCCCTGAGATGTTTCCTCGGTGCTTGGAGCCTCCCCCAGGCTCGGAGCGATCCAGAAGATGCTGGAGTGGCAAACTCCATGGAGGTGACCCTGGTGGAGCAGAGGAAGGCAGGAGCTGATGTTCTGCAGTGGAAAAGCCTGGCTGAGCCCTGCACTGAGCTTCTCCTTTATTGTCCTTACTGGATGACTTGAATTCACTTCGAGGAAACCCCTGCCAAAAATGAAAGTGCAAATTACAGACACCACTACGCACATTTCCTCCCTGTGGCCGTCATGTGAGCGCAGCAATTCACCCAAAACATTCTTAAGCCAGGAACTACCTCACCAAGCCAAGTCTTTCACCAAAGGTGATGCACATTTTCAGGGCAGTGGTGGTTGTCTGCAGGTTACAATCAAGGATTAACTGTAAAAAAGGACTTAGCAGTCGCCACATGCATTTATGTGACCCCTCTGCTGGTCATTCCCACTGAGAGCAGGAGAGCTGCTTCTGCCAATCAGGAACTAATTCTAAAACTCACCTATTAATTTTATCCACGAGGACTTGTGGCACTCGAAAAGAAACCTTTTGGCTTCCCAGTTGTGTCTTGCAGCTCACGGGTGTCAAACACAGGGGTGGTGTGCTCCGTGTGAAAATGTGGTTCAAAGCACCCTCTACACAGAAGGATTTATCCTGACTCCTGAAAATACACAAAACCAGAGCAAAGTCACCAATAATTTCTGATATTTAATGTGCCCCAAGTAGGCAGGACCAGATGATGCCAGAGGTCCCTGCCAGCAGCAACCCCCAAGTCCCCCTGTCTTTAGGCTGAGGTTGGTACTTGTTCTGAAATGGATGCTTTTGACCTTTAAAATCCCCAGATAGTCTTATTTTTAGAGGGTGCTTTGGCAGGAAGCTTGCATTTTAATCTTGCCTATTCTGCTTAGAGATGAACAAGAACTGCAGCTATTTTAAGGAAAATTTCAAGGAAAATTAGAAGGAGTTCCTCTCCAGCCAACAAGACACTGAAAGAATATTCTAGTGCTGAGCTTTAAGAGCACAAACATCAGAGCTTCAGTTTTGCCACGTGATGGTTACCTGTAACCTGTGCTTTTGTATCCATGGATAGTCTCTGCTTTAAAAGGATGAACGTCACTCAGGATGAACCCGGCTCCCGCTGCCACAGCCACGATTTGCCAGCTGTTGTGCCACTCCCTCCTGGGCTGGTCGGCGGGAGTGCCACCCTGGCCATTGCAGAGGGCCACGTGCACCTCTCCCTGCTCTGCCAGCACTTCTGCGCAGCTGGAAGGGAAGCCAGGCAACAAGAAAAGTCCTGTCAGCACACCCACGGTGCCGGGAAAACACCTGGAACGCAGCTGGACAGCTGTGCCACGGCAGCTAATGAACACAGAATTATTTCTGCTTTACTCACCTATGGAAAAAGCAGGCAAGGAGCTCCCTGTTCTTCACCACCCCAGCCTTCCTCCCACAGTGAGGGAAGTTGAAATAAATACGATCAAATTCCCGTTCCCCTGGTAAAAAGTACTCCTTCAGCTTGGTGCAGTCCACAGAAAACACAACCTCGGCTCCTGCAGCAGCAAAGGCAAAACAAGGCTCTGATGATTATCAGGGAGGCAAATTTTAAAGAAGGGCGGGAATGCGAGTCCTCCAGGGCATTTTTAAGTAGGTGAGAGCTGCCTCGAGCACTGGGAACACCAGGAAGCCCTGTGGGGTTCTCTTTGCCCTTTGCCCTTGCCCTCTTTCAAGGCAGCAGAAACTCCTGAAAACACTTCAAAACAGCAGTTTCAGTACCATTTCCGTGCTATTTCATCCCGATCAGATTTTAAGGTATTTCATTTAGCCAGCTGGGCCATTCCAGTCCCTCCTTGAGACGCCTGGAGTGGCGGGGGGCTCCCGAGGGACGCGGCAGCGGAGGGGGGACCCGGGGGGCAACGATGCCACTCTGGGTGACAACACGGAGACAGCGATGCCACTCTGGGTGACAACAGGGTGCCAGCGATGCCACTGTGGGTGCCAGGAGGGTGCCAGCGAACAGCTCAGCAGCAGGCACCGCTCCGTGCCCGTCCCCAGCCCATCCCCGCGGTCCCCGGCGCGCACCCACCGCTGTCCCGCAGGCGGCGGATGCTCCGCGCCGCTCCTCCGCGCCCCGCCGCCTCCTCCTCGCTCTCGTAGCAAGTGGCCACGACGTGCGAGCCGCGGGCTGCTCCGCACAGGGCCGCGGCGAAGGAGAAGTTGCCCTCTCCGAGCAGCAGGACGCGGCGGGGAGGCGGCCGCATGGCCCCGGCGCTGGCTCGTGACGTGCGACACGGGCAGCGGCCGCTGCTGGTGGCGTGGGGAGCCCGCGGGCAGCCCCGGGGACTTCCCGGGGAAGGAGGAGCTGCGGCGTCCACGGCACTGGGAGAGAGTCGGGAGCGGGGAGCGGGGGAGGTTTCCCGGCCGGCGTGCGGCAGGAAATGGGTGTTGCGGGAGGAAAAGAAGGGGGGAAAAAAAAAAAAGAAAAAAAACCAAAACAAACCAACCAAAAAACCAGTTGTTAAAAAGCCGAGGAATCGTGGGATCACAGAATCGCAGAATGGTTTGGTTTAGAAGGGACCTTAAAGCTCATCTCCGTGTGCGGGGACACCTTTCACTACCCCAGGTTCCTCCAAGCCCCATCTTCACGCACTTCCAGCCACTTCCCAGCTTCTCTGGGCAGCCTGTGCCCGAGCCTCACCACCCTCACAGGGTAAAATGTATTATTAACATCCAATCTAACCCTGCTCTCTGTCAGTTTTGAGCCATTCCCCCTTGGTCTGTCACTCCAGGCCTTTGTAAATTGTCCGTGTCCATCTTTCCTGAGGGCTCCCATCAGGTACTGCAAGGCCACAATTAGGTCACTCTGAAATCTCCTCTTTTCCTGGCTCAGCAATCCCAATTCTCACAGCCTTTCCTCATAGCAGAGGAGTTCCAGCCCTATAATCAACTTGGTGGCCTCCTCTGAACTCGTGTTCACCCGTACCTGCCTTTACCTGTACCTGCAATTCTTTCACTCTGACAATATTTGTCCTGCTTAAATTCCCAGAGGAGAGAAGGGGAGACAGACAGAAAGAGAAGAAAAGGAGAAGAGAGGCAGTGGAAAGGTGCTGGAAGCATCATCTGGTGTCAGATAATTGCAGGCGTAATCAAGGTGTAATAAGAAGGTCCCTAATTCCTCAACAGGGTGATACAAGGTAAATTAATTACCCTACCTCACCTATGTGTATGATGCCTTTGAGAAGGAAGGAAATTATGGTCTGTGATATTTACAACAGACAGCTTTGGGTGTCACCTGCTATTTGTGTGCCCACAGCTGCCCCACAGGGCAGGGACAGTGTCAGGAGAGCATTTCACACGGATAAGGAGAGAGGAAGGTTTGAAATGGGCAAAGCTGAGCTCCCACACAGACCCACCAGCACAGTTTGTGAGCTCTGGGCTGGGCACTGCATCCCTGTGGCCTTGGGTGAATCATTTTGGCTGTTTTAGAGGGTGGGGAAGTGGCCTGGAGAGGTGTTGGGTACTGAGAAAATAATTACCACACAACCTTCCCATTCCAATCATTTAAAAAAATCCCTCCAAACTTATACTTAGCCATGCTAAATGTGAGTTTTCCTTTCCAGCACACTCACTGCTTGGAAACAACCCTCTGCAGATGACAGGGAAACATCAGAGTGAATTTTGTGTGTGTGGAACTGGGACAATCTGTTGGATGTGAGGAGCTTCTGGGTGATGTTTGTGCCTGGAGATGACAGAGATGTTTTCTGTCATTCTCTCCGTGCTGGGCTGTGCTCCTGTGCCACCCCAGAACAGGAATTTCAGGTCACTCAGGGAGTGGTTTTGCATTTCAAGTATTCTTGTCTGGCTGACCTCATCCAGTTTATCCCCAGAGAGTTTTCACTCAAAAGGCCCATTTCTTGCTGCTCATTTCCTTCCAGCTTGCAGGGATTTCCTTCCAGCACCAAGACCTGTCACACATGAAAGCCACATGGAAAATGTTCTTCCTGCTTTTTAATCTGTAACCTCTGTGTGTGCCTGGGGTTGGTTCTGGTGTGCAGAGGTGGCTGTGCCTGGCCAGACAAGCCCAATTTTAACACCTCAGCTGGGAGAGCTAATTAGAACCAGCTATCAGGAAACACCAGACCTTGGAAATGAGGGGGGATTTGGGGTATTTGGCAGTGACCCCACATCACAGAGTGCTCATTTTGTTTTTCTCACCTGCAGCCACAGAAGAAGGATTTCCTCTGCTCATCTGAGGTGCACTGTGATCCCTGCTAACAGAACTTTTGTCTTAGCAGGGATAAGGAGCATAGAAAATAGGTCAGCTCATGACTGAGTCTGGTGATCTGTGTGACAGATCTGTGGCATTCTGTCCTTTTTGAAGATGAATTTTAGAAATTCAGTTCCAGTAATCCAGACTTCCCTTCCTATCCCTTTGAAGAGATGTGCTAAGCAGATGAAGATGCCTGAAAAGGACTTTGGTAGTGGTTTGTATCACTCAGCAATGCTGGCATAAATCAGATTACTGCTGTAGACATCAGATGCTGCTCACTGTTTGAAGGGCACTAACAGCAGAGTTTCAAAGGGATGTGATTTGCATCATCAGAGCAAGCTGTTTTCCTTCTCTTTGGGTTCTTCTCTGTGTTTACTGCAGCCCTGCAGTTTTCACCTGCAGCTGCTCTGAACTGGCTGCAGCCCCTGGATGTTTCTCCATCACATGAATCATTCTAGAGATTTAAGATGCAGTTGTCTTCCAGCCAGCTGTTATCAAATACCCACACTTCAAATGGGTTTCAATTGTCGTGGAGCTGTTTTTCCAGTTTATTCTCCACGGGAGAAACTTTCCTGTTGCTTGTGAAACACTCTGAAATCCTCTGGGAGAGAGAACACAGCGTGTAATGTGCAACGTGCTGCTGAACACCCAGACAGAGCTGTCCTGGACACATCTGCCACCCAAGAGCGACGTTCCCCTGCACCTTTTATCCACCTTCCTCAACCCCAAAGCCAAACCAAATAAATCCAAACTTGCTTATCAATGGTTTATTCGTTAGTAAACTTACTCAGCATAAATAATACGAGCAGCCATTCAGTACAGGCGGCATCTGATGGAGGAAAGAGCTGTGGAACGGCTCCCCCAGGGTGGTTTGGGGCAGCAGAGCAGCCCCTATTTCCTCTGGGCGCCGGCGATGGCCGGTTTGTCCTCGCGGGTGATGGGGATGGTGCGCTCGGGGACGTCGCTCTGCTTGCGGGGAGCGCTCACGGTCAGCACCCCGTCCAGGGACAGGGACGATGTGATGGTCAGCGGGTCCACGTCGTCCGGGATCCGGTATTTCCTGTTGAACTCCCTGGCGATGAAGCCGTGCTCGTCCTGCAGAAAGGAGAGGAGAAGCGGCTTTTAATTAGAAATATTCGCCCGGTTCCACCTTAACCGCGGGGTTTTTTGCTTCAAGGCTGAGGCCGGGGAGTTGGGGCTCTCAAAGGAAAGCTTTTCAGGGAGTTAAAAGGGTTTTGAAGATGAGCTGCACTCTTTAAAGAGCCAGAGTGAGACACGGCCTGGGCTGCAGGTGCCTGCAGGTCCACCCGGGGTATTTATTTGCAGCAGGAGGCTTTGTGGCACCCCTGTGCCAGTCAGAGCCTCCCTGCACTGCCTGTGCCGGCGTTCCCGAGGTGCCATTCCCAGCCCTGGACACCCTCAGTGCTCGATCCCAGTGCTCGATTATGTTCTTGGCCAAAAAGAGTTCCAGAAGCTACGCCAGGATCACAGCTGGATTTCCTGGCTGACACATCTGTGCTCCCGGGAGCGCCTCGGGATGGCAATTCCAGGGACACAGCTACTTTGGGGACTGAAAAATGCTGTTACATCCAGCTCTGGGCATGGCTTTGCATTTCTGCCTGCCCAGTGTCCACACAGGTCTCCAGAGCCAGCAAGGAGAAGGATGGATGACAGCAGAACACAACTTTTAAAGGATTAGAAACTGATAGCTGGGCCTAGGAAGCGTTACACACAGGGCAATGCACTGATTCATTATGTGGCTTAATTATTACAGTTCATTTTTAGCTCATTGGACGCCTCCCTGCATTCCTGGCCTCTTCCCTGAAAGAGAGGAAGCCCAAAAATGCTCATTTCACAGATGATTTTCCAGTTCAGCTCCCAGTTCATGCAACATCAGCAATCAACCTCCACCCTCTTGCTGCCCTGTCTGGGATCAGCTGGGAGTGGGTTGCATGGAGCATCTTGATAAAAAAAAAAAATTACAAATATTTGAGATGAGCACAGGATTGTTTTGCAGTCACCAGAGGTGGGGGAGTTGCCAGTGACAGAGTTAAAGCAGAGGTACCTGGCGTTCCTCGTGCTTCCCGTGGATCTCAATCATGTCCCCGAGCACCTTCACCTTCAGCTCCTCGGGGGAGAAATGCTTCACATCCAGGTTCACATAAAATTTGTCCTTATCCAGTCGCATCTGCAAAAAGCAGGAGGTGACTTCAGAAAAGAGCAGGTGAGGGTTTCAGCTTAAAAAAGGTTGCAGGAAGTCAAAACTCGAGCTGGTCTCTACACACACACACACTGACCTTTATTTTAGGATCTGATCTGAGTGGTTCTGTCCCTTGCTGGCCTTGCATTAATGCCTGTCAAGGACCTAAGATTCTCAACCTGAATTGGTTAAAACTGACTCTTTATTTAAAACTCTTTATTGTGGCTGCTTCACCAGGCAGCCAGACCCAGGTCACTAAATCAAGGAGAAAATTATCCTGGCAAGGATGAAAAAAAATAATGCTTTCACTCCTTCCTCTTGGAATAGCTCCTCAAGCTCCTTGTAAATAAGACAGTTGACTTGCAGGACAGGCAAAAGCCTCTTGGCTCAGCCCCTGGAGCAAGGAGGCGCCTGCTCCACGATCCTCTGGGTCCTGGATCTTATTAAAATGCTGTATTCTGGGCAGTGATTGTTTAAAATGGGCCCCTTTTCCCTCAGCAGCCTTGGGCTCCCGCACTGCCTGACATGAGGATCCCACTGCCCCGTGCTCTTCGCTCCTTAGGTGGGAGTGGGATTGACAGCTTGGCACAGCAGACTGGGAAATGAGGGAAATGAGGGAAATGAAGGAAATTAATCTTCCTCCTTTCCCCTGCCATTCACACTGAGCTCAGTTTGCCTCTGTTCCCAGCACCATGGCAAGACTTGCTCCATCCCAAACAATGCAGAGGCACAAACGCAGTACCCTTTTCCCCAGCCTTTCTCCTAAATAAGCACCTACGAGCATCTTCCAAGCTCTCAGCTCTCCTGGGCCTCCAGAGCCACCAGGCTGTGCCCCCAGCAGTGACAAAGAAGCAAAGATTACCTCAGAGAGTCCTGTCTCTAGCCAACTGGGCATCCGAAGGATGGGGGATCTCATCAGGAAGGGGCTGAAGCTGGGGGAAACAGGGAGCAGCTCTGACTCCGGCAGGTGCTCCCCAAAAATCTGGTCAAAGATACGACTCGGTGCCAACCAGGAGAAGAAGGGCCTGCGGATCAGGGGGTTGTGGATGGTGATATCCATTGGAGAGCGCTGGAGGAGCCTGGCAAACAACTGTGCTGCAGTGCCGTGCCGGGAGCGGGGACAGCTTTATACCCGTGCAGCTGGCCTGGCCTTCCACCCACCCCCCCCGAGGCCTCTTGAACAGTGGTGTCAGGGATTTTATTGTCCCACTCCTGGGCTGGGCCCTTCGGCGGTGCCCAGTAGCTGTCTGAGGGATTTGAGCGTGTGGCTGAGGAGGAGGGGGCAGGGGAGAGGAAGAAAAGGAGCCCAATGGGGCAGCAAGAAGCCGCAGTGCCCAGGCGCCCGCCCCGCTGCCCACGTGCTGTTTATCCGCACAGCCCGGGCGGGCCTGGCGGATGTTCCCAGCTGCTCTGGATGCCAGCGGGATCAATGCAGCTCCTATCTTTGGCTCGGGGTGCCAGGACAAGGGGCCGTTGTTCCCAGCACCCAGACCTCTGCTCCTGCATCGCCCACCGGGGCTGTGCCTCTCCCCGCAGCGCAGGGAGCCCAGAGCCAGGGAAGGTGCCAGGAGGGCTTGGCTGTGATGCCCCTGGCACTGCAGCTCTGCAGCCTGGTGAGTCCTGCTGCCCTCGTGCTGTGTGTGAATAAAGGATGGGTTTCTCCACCAGCACTCCTCATCCTTTGCCCACTGCAGAACCCATTTTTCTGGAGAGGAGACCCCCACACTGTGACCCCAGAGAGGACCTGGCCATGCTCACGGCCTCCACGGTGCAGAACACCTCTGTCTGCCTCTGCCCCTGCCCTAACCTGCCTTCCTGCAGCTCTTCTCCTAATAATTCACACATTTATTTTAATTCCTGCCTCGCCTGTGAACCCAGATCACAGGGATGGTTCAGCCTGGCAACTGTTGAAGGGCAAGATCTTCTCTGCCTGTGGGAGCTCACAAGTTAAACAGTTTCTGGCTCAGAGGCACTGCCAGCTCTGCCAGCCCTTTGCAAAAGACTCTGAGCCTCTTCCTCTCGGCTTGCCTGGAAGAATAGGGAGCAGGATTTGCTCTGTGCAGCAGCCCAGACCATAAATACCCTCTCCAAGTCCCCATTACATCAACAGCACTGCACCTGCTCCCTCGCACTGCTGGGCTCAAGGGAAGCTCTGGTTTCAGGGTATGCAGAGCTCAGCTGGGCACTCCTCCCCTGCTGCAGCACCAGCAGCCCACCAGCCCTGCTCAGTAAAACTGGATTTAGGCCAGATTCAGAGCCTGGGCTAACTGGTGATGTCTGGCAGCAGCATTTCTCTGTGGCATTGTGCCAAAGCCCTGGCCAAGGGCAGAGCCTGGGCAGCCAGCAGGGCTCAGGATGGGGAGGTGACAGCAGTGGCATCTGGGTCCTGTCTGACTCCCTGCAGCCTTCACTACTCAAAGCAACAGAAGATTTGAGCTCAGCTTTTGGGAAAATCAGGTTCCTCATGTAGGGAACAGGAGGGGTTTGAGCTCCAAGCTCCCAGTGGGACAGTGGGTGTGGCAGTGACCTCCTTACATGACCTGAACGTCACCAGCCACCCACGGGGGCTTAGGGCCACCAGTACCAGTGTCAGGGGCTCCCTGAGCCTGCTGCCACGAGCCTCTCGCTGGCCCTTGCTTTGGAGCAGCAGAGCCTGGGGTCTGTCCTGCCTCCCTCAGCTCCCAAATCCCGCCTGTGCTTGGCTGCCCAAGCACTTCCTGCAGCCCCTGCTCCAGGAGGGACCCTCGGAGGCTGGGGGGACATGCAGGGTGTCCCCGAGGTGTCCCTGGGTGCAGGCAGAGCCTGCCCTCCCTGCTGGAATGCAGCGAGAAGCTTCCCTGGCCGCCCTGGCCCGGCATCCTGGGGCCTGTGCGCGGAGCTATTTTGGTCCATCTTTTTTATCACACACTCCTCCCTTTGGAATTCACCCAGCTGAAGGCTCGCAGACTGCAGCCTTCAGTCCCAGAGGCAGCGAGGGCCGGGAGGAAGGTGCCCGTCCTGGACTCGCCATGGCCGCCCGCACGGTGCCCCACGCCTACCCCATGAGCTGCGAGTACGAGTTCGCCAACCCCAGCAAGATCTACGACCAGAACTTTGGGGAAGGTAAGGAAGGAGCTGGGATCCCCCCACCCTGCCCAGCACCTTTCTCCCCTCTGCTGCAGGAGGGCTGGTGGAGTTCCCTCTGGAGAGCTGGAGCTCCAGAGCAGGAAGCTGGAGCAGAGGAATTTTGAGTGGAGAAAGCCAGATCAGTTCAGGAGGGAAAATCAGGGAATAGCCAGGGAATATCCAGGGTCTGTCTCTTCATGTCCACTTCTCCATCCATGCCCACCGCTGCCCGTCCCTCCCTCGTGCCACCCATGCTCTGGCATTCATGCACATGCTGTGAAAACATGGAGCAAAAACGCTCAGGGGAGGGGGGAAAGCTTTTCCAGCCGGGGGGATGTGGAGAAAAGCTGAGCTGGGGCGTTCAGCACAAAGCTGGGCAGTGGCTGGCGGAGGGGAAGGAATGTGGGCAGCAGCAGAACCATTCAGCACCAGCACAACAGCGTGAAAAGGCAAAAAGCTCCAAGGAAAGCCCCCTGGACAATGGCACACAAAAGGCCTTTAGTTCCTCAGGGCGGTTTCTTCACCATCAGCAGTTTCCATGCCCATCCCTGCCGTGGGCTCTGCGCTGCACAGCTCCCAGTGCACCCAGCAGGGCCTCCCCGTGCACCCAACATGTGAAGCTGGATGCCAGCCCTGGGCTCGCTGGCAGCCCTGGGCAGCCTGGTGGCACGCAGAGGCTGGCAGGGATGCAGCTCTGGGTGTGTTTTAGGGGCACAAAGGTGGGAACTGCAGCAGACTCCACCTCTGGTGCGGTGATGTGGCGAAGCCAAGGTGTTTTCCAGGTCCCAAACTCCTCCTGTCACCCTCCCCTGCCTGCTGCTCCAACCCCACTCCCTGGAAACTCCTCACCGAGTCTCCTTTCCAGGTGTGTCCCCATCGGAGATTTTAGCCCCCGCCCTGTACCACGGCTACTACATCCGGCCCCGCATCAACAAGCAGCTGGAGAGGGGCACCTCTGAGATCTGCCTGAACGAGCACAAGTTCCAGGTGTTCCTGGATGTCTGCCAGTTCCTTCCCGACGAGCTCAGCGTCCGCACCGTGGACAACCTGCTGGAGGTGGTGGGGCAGCACCCGCAGAAGGCCGACCGCCACGGCTTCATCTCCAGGGAGTTCACCAGGACCTACATCCTGCCCCTGGACGTGGATCCCTTGCTGGTGAGGGCCACCTTGTCCCACGATGGCATCCTGAGCATTGTGGCTCCCAGGACAGGCAAGGAGGTGAAGGCCAGAGTCAATGAGGTGAAGATAACGCAGCAGGAGCCTCCGGTGGGGAAAGAAGAACGGCCTGAGGAGGGGAAAGAGAAGGACAAATCCTAAAGGAAGGCCCCAGATGTGGGAAGGTGGGGGGACAGGGATGGGGAATCCGCAATGCCAGGCCCCTACTTCTCTCCATCAGTGTTTAGCAGGGCCCTGAGGCAGCCACACTTGTGCTTCTCAAGGCTGATAGCTGGAAAAAAAATGGGACTTGGAACTGGAAAAAAGAGTGGGACTGAAGTGTGAGTATTAGTGACTGTAATGCAAGTTTTCTCCTAGGTCAGGTCACTATGCAGGGTACTCTGCTCTCACCCCAGGGTCACTCCTACCCCAAACTGTGAGGCTGTGGCTCAGAGGACTGTGCTCTAGCCCAGAAGGGCACTGGGAAGAGGGAAAAGGGGATCCCAGTGCCTGGCTTCTGAGCTGGTGGCTGTTTGGTGGCTGTGGAAGATGGGTGTTGGTCTGTAAAAGTGCCTGCAGCAATCAGGAGGAGAGAGGAATAAATCTGCCTCTGCTCTTCTCTTGTTTGCCTTGGATTGGTGTTGCTCCTGTGCAGCAGGAAGGAAGGACAGTGCCCAGCTGGGAGCCCACACCGAGCCCACCTGTGCAAGTGGCACCAGTGGGGACATGGAGGGACCGTGGCCACCTCTGTGCCCCCCACCCCTGGCCCAGCTGCTGTTTTTAGGGAGCCCACAGGGAAGTGGCCTCAAGGACAAAAAGGGCCCTTGGAGGGTCCCTGAGCATCTCCAGACCTGCAGCTGGATTGAGCCCAAATAAATTAGTGTTGAGCTGTGCCTGCTCAGCCCTTCACTATGGGACACCCCCCCACCCACAGACCTTTGTGAGGGGACTGAACCCCAAAATGCCGAGGGGAAAGGCTCTGCTCAGACCCCAGTTGCCTTGCTGGTGCCCCAGCCCTTTCTGTGAGGTCAGGGAGGGGCTGACTTTGGCCCCTTTTGCAGACACTGTGATGCTACGTGAGCCATGGCCCCGTGGTCTCGTGATGGGGACGGGGATCGTGTGTGCTGGCAGCTGCTGCCCGGCGGCCCCAGGGCTCAGCAGGTGACAGTTGCCACCCTTGTGTCATCAGGGCCAAGCCAGGCACACAAAATGCTGTGTCAGAGGCTAAATTTGGGGGTGTTCGGTGTGCAGCTCTCCCACACAGGGGAGAGGAGGTTCCAAAATCCTCGGGGATGTGACTTCTCCCTCTCCTGTGGCTCTGCCTCCAGGAACGCCTGGGGCCAGGAATGCCCCGCTCAGGAGCCTGTCCAGCACATCACTTGGGGAGCTGGAACACGGATATGAGGCTGGGTTTTGTCCCCTGCCAGGCAAAGTGGGATCAGACCAGAGCACAGCAGTGCCCAGCTATTGCCAGCTATTTTCTGCTTCCCAGGGTGCTGGCAGCGCTGAGGATCAGTCAGGTGAGGAGCAGCCCTGCCTGCCAGGCTCAGGAGGCAGAGGGAGGGTGGCTGAGCCCCCCCTCCCAGTGCAGAGCAGGTACCCTCAGTGTCTGAACCCCTGCCCCGACTCCTGCAGTAGGACCAGGTAACTGTCAAAATAAAAATCACCTTTATAACAGGCACTGTCTAAGTCATTAACAACAATTCCAGATGTAATTCTGGGCCAGTGACTTTCAATCACCCAGCACCTCAGGAGGGCTGGGTCCCTGAGCCCCGTGGGGAGGGCAGGGCCCCGTGGCTGTGTGTGGGCTCAGGCTGTCATTTCCTCAGTGCCCCCTCCTAAAAGGCTTCCTCAGACTCAGTCCCACTTTGTGGCAGCAGCTGGAAAAGGCTTCTCTTTGTCCCTGCTCTGGCAAGAAACGCTGATGGTCCCCGTGCTCCCTGCAGGTTTCCTGTGATTGGGATAAACTCCTTCTCTGGGCTGGGGATGGGGGATGGCAACACGTGAGCCTGGAGCCGGGCAAGGAGAGCTCACACATGGCACACATGGCACGGGCTGGGACATCAGATGCCATCTGTCCCCGCTCAGCAGCTCGCTGAAGCACTGGGGGCTGCAAACAGCACATGGCCAGGGCTGGGGCTGCACTGGGAGAGGATTCTGAGACAAAAGGAGTGCCCAAAGCAGTTCAGAGCTCTCTCTCTTGTTCATTTTTGATAGACAATAGCAGCCCGGTGTGTGCCCGTACCACACCTGTCCCGGTGCCCGAGGGAGCCTGGCACTCCTGCCAGTGAGATGCCCGGCATCAGCAGTGGCTGCACAGCTCTGTGCCCTCCCCAGCTCTCCCCGGCCCTGTTTTTGCTCCCCCTGAGTTCATTCTCCCCTGCTGGTCGCTGGTGCTGTGCCGGTGTCACAGCTCTGTCAGCTGGCAGTGCCCGGGGGCGGGCAGGGCTGTCCCCCTGCTGTCCCCCTGCTGTCCCCGCAGCCTGGCAGGCTGAGCAGGGCAGGCTCGCCGGGAGCCGTGCCTGCTCTCATCCCGCAGACACAGCCTGGGGAGGGAATGCGGAGTGGCAGCCAAGCTCTCCCCGGCCCTGCCAATGTTTTTGATGCTTTTCTGTTTCTCTGGTGGAGCTCGAAGCAGCAGCTCCAGTATTTGTGAAAGAGGCTGATGGGAACGGGCTCCCAGCCTTTTCTTTTTTCTCCTTCCCCACAAAGCAACAAAGCCCAAGTTATCCCAGAAATCAAAACAGGCACTGGTTCATTAAAACAACAGCGTCTGTGGCAAGCCCAGAGACACAGTCTGCAGCTTCCCAAGCAGGGACAGGCTCCTGGGAACACCTGGACTTTGCAGGACCTTGAGGACGTAGGACCAGCACTGTCTGCATAAACCTGATCTGGAATTCTGTGCAGTTTCTCCAGCCCCAAGCTGAGGGGCAGTGTCAGAGGCTCAGGCTCTGCAGGTCATGGTGCAGCCCACCCAGGAGTCAGCTGTGACCTTTCCAAAGCAGAATCCTTCTTCCCCTGCCACTCCTGAACAGATCCAAGCTTTGCCCTGCCCTTGGGCAGGTGATAAATGGTGCTGTGAGCCTTGCTGAGAGCGTGGGCACACCTGGAGTGGGGGACCAGGGCCAGCTCCTGTCATAGAAAGGTGAATTAAAACTCACCCCCTTGTCAGGACACCCCTGGAGGTGTCAGACCTGCACAGATCTGGGGCTGACTGCCGAGCCAAAGCTGTGGGGCAGAGCTGCTGTTCAAGAATGACATTTAAATGATATCTTTCAGGAGTATCTGCTCTCTTAGACCTGCCTGGGATTAGGTCCCAGGAATTGCCTGACCAGACAGTCTGAAGGGCTCTCAGAGGGGCAGAGAGGTGAAATGCACGTCCCTGCTCCTGTCTGACAGCAGAGGCTGAGGCTGAGAGTTGTCCTGCAGCTCCTTAAGGCTGTGAGGGCCCTCCTGGGACCCTGCCACTCTCGAAAGCACAGAACTGAACACTTTTATCGGGATAGCTTTAAAGAAGTGGATTTCCACTGTCCCTGAGGCTGTGGGTCAGCAGCAGCGGCAGCAGCAGAGCTCAGCTGAGAGGAGAGCTCCAAGATACCCACTCATTGCCAGGTGATGCCGCCCGTGCCACACGTTTTCCTGCCACCCCTCTCCAGGTGGCAGGGACAGCGCTGCGAGCTCCCATCCCACCCTGGGGGTTCTCCTCTCGCTTCAAGTCCCTCCTCCGCCCCGTTTGGCATCACCGCCGGGGGGACAGGGGGACAGCGGAGGGACAGCCGCTGTTCGGAGTGACAGGACAGAGTCGGAGCCGCGGGGTGACGCCCGGGGGCACACGGGGACCCTGCCCTGTCCCGCAGCCCGGAGCAGGAGGCGCGGGACATCCCCGGTAGATGGCACACGGGGCCAGCGCAGCGCAGCAACCCGACCCTGCCTGACACTCCCTCGGAGCGGCCGGCGCCGGGCAGGAACCAGGAAATAGAAGCTCTGCCTGCCCGGCAAACGCTCCGGCTCCATGGGGGAAGGAGGACATGGGCAACCTGTGCAGCTGCGGCGGCCCGTGGTGAGTCGGGCGGTGCGGGACAGCGGGGCCCGGGCGCGGCTCTCGGGAGCGCTTCGGGGACGCTACTCCAGTGCCGGCTCTGCCGGGGCTCCGCGGGCTGCCAGCCCCGCTCCGGGCCGGGAGGCAGCGCTCAGCACGGGGCAGAGCCGTGCGGGTGACCGGGACAGGACAGGACAGGAGGGGGACAAGGTGGTTTTTTATTTTTTTTTGTCACATCTCAGCCGAGACGGGAGTGGCAGCTTGGGGTCCTGCAGCCACCCAGCAGCTGGGAAAGATCGGGGGAAAATCCCTGTCCTCAGCCAGTGCTCCCCGGCCAGGTAGACACCATAAGGTGTCCCTTTGAGGGGTCCCTGGGGCAGGGCTGGGGTTCAGCCACCCCATCCTGCCCTCAGCCATTCCAGCCCCTCTCCCTGCCTGCGTCTGTCTGGGATTTATTTATGCCCGGGAACCCCTTGCCACGTTGTTGAGATGCTGTGGCTCTTTCTCCCTGGGAGGGACGGTGACACTTTAATCCCTCCTGGCTCCTGCTGGGCCCTGGACCTCCTGCTCGCAGAGAAAGGGCATCGCTCGGTGCCAAGTGGGAATATTTTCAGCTCTGGGCGTGCTGCGAGGGGAAGAGCCATGGATATCAGATGAAGCTCCGAGGACGTTCTCTCTCCGTCGCTGCGTTTGTTGAAAGTATGAGAAATTCATCCAGAACTTTGAATAATTCCAAGAGGCACAGCATCACCTAGTGGAGGAAGGCTCAGGAGTTGAGGACACCGAGGTTCTTCTGAGCCCTGAGCCCTGAAGATTTGGGGATTTAGGAATAGGAGTTGAAGGTGGGAGGTGGAAAGCTGGTTGCCCACCAAAACTCCCGTTTTTTATATTCTCTGCCCTGTGGCACAGGGTAAATGAGGCACCCAGGGCATCAGCGGGCAAGGGCTCGGTCAGGGGCTGCCTGGGGCACAGTCTGAGCTCTTTAAAGAAAAGCTGTCACAGCAAATTTATTCCCAAAGGAAAGTTATCGATGAAGGAATTGTGCCCTCGGGTCTGGGTGCCTCTGCAGGCTCCAGGCTCTCACCATTAAAGTGGCACCAAAATGTGCACAGGCAGGGAAAGCTGCCCCATCCCAGGCCCCAGGATTGTGTGGGGTGGGAATCAGGGTGGCCTTGGCGTGGGGAGAGGGGAGGCAGCAGCAGGAGCAGGGCCGTGGGTGCTGCCATGGAGAGTTCTGTCAGGCAGGGAGTTACAGCACCTCTGACCCGGTTTGGAGAGGAGGGGAGAGGTTTCCCTGCTCCCATTTCCCGCACCGCACGTGTCCCCATTCCCGGGGAGATGCCTGGCTGTGATTATCCTGCAGACAGGAATAGCTGCAGCCCACACACTGCCTGCAGTGTTCCCTGCACAAAGGGAGGCAGCCGGGGAGCAGCCTGGAATGCCAGCCCAGCCGGCTGGCTGCCAGCCCGGAGGGGAGGGACCCTGCTGCTTCTGCCCCAGAAGGTGCTGCTTTGGTGAAATCCTCCACATCTGAGAGCTGGGAGGAAGGGAAGTGCTCTGGCACACGAGGCTTGGAGGGGAGGAGACGCTGCAGCCAGGGGAGGAGGAGGCAGTGAGGGCCAAGGGAGAGCCCCACAAAGACAGAGCAGGGCTGCAGGGAGTTAAACCCCAAATTCCTGGGGACAACCCCCAGATTGTGCCTGTGAAGGGCGGGAGGTGCCCCTGTGGCAGCGCTGGAGCCGTGGCCACCCTGCCTTGCCCGAAGCTGCCCAGGCGTGGTTAATCATTACTGGCCATTCTGGAGCTCTCTGCTTGCGCTCTTGGGGATTTTTGTTTTCCCACTGGAGTGCCAGGGCATTGCTGCACACCCTGTGCTGTCCCCCGCCCGCTGGAGCTGCCTGGGAGAGCTGGCACGGGCACAGCCCTGCCCGGGGCACTGCTCTGTCCCTGGCTGTGGCAGGGCTGGCTGGCAAGGGCACACTCTGTGGGACACACAGCATTCCCTGGAGCCCAAATGGGGAGCCTGGAGCCCCGACCAAAGCACTGCCTGGCCACTTTCAGCTGCTGAGCAGAGACACAGCCCCCTGGGAGCCCCTCAGCTGCAGCCTCTGGTCCATGTGTGTGCAGGAGGGGCCACACAAGGGCTGGCACCTGCTCCCCCACCCTCTGAGCGTGACATTTCCTTCGTGCATCTGTCCCAGAATGGGACACAGCTCGCCCCTGCCAGTGCCAGCCTGCAGGAGCTCGGCTCCAGGCTCTGTTGTTACAGCTGGGACACATTTGGCTCCTGCCCTCTCTTGGCACAGCTCTGTGCTTGGCCTGGCTCTCTCTGGTCGCACAGGTACAGCTGAGATGAGGGTTTGGCTTGGCTCACAACGAGGGCAAAGCTTGTTTGGTTTGGTTCTGTTCTTAGTGGAAAACTGAGAACAGGAAAACTGTCTGAAACGTTCAGACAGACAGACAGCTGCTCCCTGGGCAGGGGGCAGAGCACAGGCACTGGGGATGGCAGAGCAGCTGACCCCCAAAGAAGGGTTTGTGTCAGCTGGAACCGTGCCCTGCACTCTGCACCTCAGACCTGAGCTGTGGAAATGGGGCTGCAAAGCTCCTGTGAGAGGTGTTCCCATCCCTTGGGATGCTTCTGGGACAGGAGGGCAGGCAGGGAGAGCTGGGCTGGCTGTGGGGTGTGCTGGGTGTGTCACAGGAGGAGGGAACACATCCCCACACGTTCCCTTGGGACATTTCCCCTGCAGGAGTCCCTCTTTGCTGAGCCTCTCCTGGGTCTGTCTCATCCCGTGCTACCCAGGTGTGGTTTGGGGTAGAGTTTTGGGAGGACAGAGATGGGAATTGTCAGGGCTGATGTATCTCTCTGATTTCAGGAAGTGTCCTTCGCCCTTCAAAAGGAAGAAAGAAAAGCCAGGTAAGGATCTGTGATGGTGCTTTGGAGGTGGAGTGACAGAGCCCCTGGGGAGGTGACATCAGCGCCCCTGGAGAGGATCCTTGAGGCTGAGGGGTCTCTAAAACAACAAAGTCCTGCCTCAAACACACCCAGGTGCTCTCCAGCAGAGCAGGAGCTGCATCCAGCTCTAGGAGCTGCAAACATCAGTCTGACAACTCTCCCAAAATAAAGTCATTCCTTGAGCCATGTCCTGTGGCCTTTGGAGCATGCTGAGCAAAACATGTTTGCCAGGCAGCAGAGGAAATAACAAAGTTAAAACTGGATCTGACTCCTCCGAGGGCCTGACAAGAAGCTCTCTGTGCTGTGTCTGTGGGTTCTGCCAAGAACTCTGAGGTCCACAACGTGCTGGCATCCTGGGAAACCTTATTTTTCCCAAAAAAACAAGCCCAGGCTTTCTTCTTGGAGGCATCAGGGCAACATTAGGGCTGAGGGAGTCAGATGAGCTGGAAATCTGATTTGTGCCCATGGGCCAGCACAGCATTGCTGCATCCCAAGGTGGAGCAATGAACTGTTTGAAGCTCATCTCCTGGTGTTTCTTTTGCAGGAGCTAATGTGAGGCATGAGACTCAACAGCAGCAGCCTGGCAGGAAGGTAAACAACTTCCCAGAGGGTTTTTTCCTAAGTGTGTGTTGAGAAGACAGAGCTGCCTTAAGCTGTGTGGGCTGGGAGGACATAGGGCAGGGTTCAGAGCCAGGAATCCTCTCCTCCTGTGTAGCCTCCAAAGTGGGCACAGTGTCCATGGCTTTTTTCACATTTTTTGCCCCCTGAAGGGCAGTGGGAGAAGCCTGAGGTGTCGGGGGTGGGGTGGGGGGGTGCTGGGGGAGGTGTGGGATCTGCCAGAGCAGCCCAGGGAGCTGAGTTCCCAGAGCTTTCTCCCCACAAAGGTCCCCACGTATGAAGATGTCCCCGATGTCCCCGTGTACGCCACGGTGAGCAAGCCCAGGGGGGTGCAGCAGGATGACAGCATCCACTACGCCGACATCCAGGTGTTCTCCAGGGCCCGCGAGCGCTCCGCGGCCGAGGTGAGGAACCTGCAGCTGCAGAACGCCACGGAATATGCCACCCTCAACTTCCCCAGGGCCAGGCTGAAGTACGACAGCAAAAATGGGACCTTGGTGTAAAGGACTCCATGGGCTCCTCCTCCTCCTTCAGCAGGAAAAGGAGTTGACAGCTGTAGATCCAAGAAAACCTCGCGGACACGCCTGAGAGTTGCCAGAGGCCGTGTCTCCCACCACAGACACTCTCACTGAGGAGCTTCCCATCTGATCCTGCTGGCAAAAAACACCTCCTCCCCTTGGGAGAGCTGCCCCTGGAGCCGGCAGCCCAGCTCCTGCCAGCACTGTGAGGAGGCAGAGCTGCTGCTGGGCTGGAGAAGGCTCAGGGTGGCAGGGAGGAAAG
Organism: Rhipidura dahli; assembly: GCA_013399225.1. Lineage (NCBI taxonomy): Eukaryota > Metazoa > Chordata > Aves > Passeriformes > Rhipiduridae > Rhipidura > Rhipidura dahli. The sequence continues at coordinate 126,897 of VXAC01001562.1, forward strand.
CCCCTGCTTGTGGCACAGCTGCAGCCAAGTGCTGGGTTTGGGAATATGACACATGGAATTCAGAACTCAGGAGATTTGGGCTTGGAGTTTCGTGTCAAAGTTCTGAGGGTGCAGAGTGATGTGTGGGTGATGCTGTGAGCAGAGGAGACCTTTAGCAGGATGTGCTGTGCTGTCTCCTTCCAGCAGCTGCCCCTGCGGGCCCTGGGCACACCCCCTGCCCCAAAGCAGTGTTCTACAGCCGTGCACAGCACCTGGCAGCCAGAGAGGCAGAGCTATGGGGGGCACAGAACCATTTCTGTCACAGATGGGCTGTTCAGAGGTGCATCCTCGCCCCTGCGTGCAAATAAGTGAGGAGCGAGCTCCTGGCTCTGACTGGAAGTGAAACAAGGAAAAATTGGCAATTTAGCTGCAAATCACTGCTTATTTTTAGGGCAGTTCTCATCTGTCTGCATGCCTGGGATACTGGGAATGAATCCTGGGCAGCTTTGGAGAGGACTTTGGACTTTGCCTCCACTTTTTTCTCATTTTGTGCTGTCAGCCCTGGTTATAAACCGCAGTGACACAGAGCATGCACCACGTGGGATTATCAGAGCCACACAGAGTACACACCACGGGAGTTATCAGAGCCACACACCACGCAGGGTTATCAGATCTGCCTCTGAGAACCTGTTTCTGGATTTCAGATAATGTCAATAACTCAGTGTAGCAATGGTCCAAACGGCTTCTGCTGGCAGGGGACCAGGGCTCCCCGAGCACCATCTCCAGGCACTTAAACCAAGGCCTGGCACGTTGTGTCCTCCATCAGAGCAGATTGTGGGGCAGCCCTGCTTATTGGCAGCATTTAGAAATGGCTCCTTTTATAAACACCCAGAACCTTGCACGTTATAACTCAGCAGGAGCACAAAGGAGTTCCTGCTCGTGGGGAAAAATAAATCTCCTCTGGGCTGTGTTTGCCACGGTGGAAATGCTTGAGGACCAAGCTTCCAGTTTTTCCACGTGTTTTGATGAGTGCCCCAGCTTCCACATCACCCACGGGGCTGTTCCTGGAAGTGCAGCTTATCCTAGAAACAACTCCATGCTCCCATTCCGGTGATTTTTGCCTGTTTTCCAGGCTTCCCATGGGGAATTGTGGAAGCCACGTGTTCTGCAATAGGGGTTTTCCTAAAGGACTCGGTTTTGCACTGAATATTAAAATCTCCTGTGCTCCCCGCGGTTGTCGCGTGTGCCAAACGAGCGCTGCTGTACCATTAAAGATGCAATATTTAGTTTTAAGTGATAAACGCGCACTTTGGGCGAGGCTTTGCGGGGCTGGGGGGAGACGCAGGGTCCCGCTCCCGGGCTGGCGATGCGCGGCTGGGCAAAGGCTTCTCCAGGCTGGCTGCGATCCCGATCCGCATCNCTCCCGTTCCCGTGCGTGTTCCCCACGTTGCAGTCCCACAGCCCATCCCAGCCCTGCTCCTGGGGATCCCCGTGATCCAAACCCCATCCCACCCCATTTCCAGAGGCGCCTGGGGCCACACAGCCCCTCTGAGGGTTCAGGTCCCCGGTGGATTTGCTTTTCCCCTCCCGTTTCAGGAGCGCTGGCACCTTCCCTTGGCGCTGAGCTCTGACACCCAGCATGGGGACTCTGGTGGACGCGGTGCCCTGTCACCCCCCACAGCCTCCTGCTCCCTCTGTGAGTTCCCAGCAGCCTTTTTTTGGTGTCTTTTCTGTCTCTTTTGGGTGCTTCACGAGGAGTTTGGGGTCGGTGACGCACTGCAGGGGTGGCTTTAAGCAGCTCTGTGGGACATTGCTGCAGTCACAGCCCCACAAACCCCAAGGTGAATTCCTGATCCAGCCTCGCTTGTTTTTATTCCCCCCCAGCCACAATTTTAGTGACCAAAACTGTGCAAGGACAAGGGTTGGGGTCATGCTGGAAGTGGCCAGGAGATGGCAATGCCACCAACCGAACGGCCACCACCCTGCGGACTGGCCTGGGGCCACCCAGCCCAGGAGCAGCTGCTGGGGAAATCCTCTGGGTATCATGGCCCCCATGGGTTTGGAATCAACTTTGGGAAAGTTCAGGGAGAATTCTGAAGCAGCATTCCTGTCAGTGAGAGGCTTCTCACAAAAGTGGCATGGAAAGGCACCTATTGTGTAAAAGTGACAGAAAAACACAATTCCTGCCACGGGCAGCTGGAAATTTCAGAGTGAAACACAAAGGGAGAAGTAGGATTTAATTTCGAAAAGTTATTTTCAGCCCTCACACCCACCCCAGACCCATTTGTGTCCCCACAATGGACAGAAGAATGGCTCAGCACGTCCAGCCTGGTTTCTATTCCCTGACATTCAGGCAGAGATAAGAAACCCCCTGCAGAAGAAAATCTTTGCTGAAAAAAATCTCTGAGCAGGCCTGTACCCGAGCCTGGCAGGGAAAAGGAGAACATTTTGAACATTCTTGCTTTGCTGTGCTGCTGTTGGGGTGGGTGGGGGCTCTGCAAGAAGGAGATGAGATGCAAGGGAGCCCCTGGATCCCAGACTTCAGTCCCAGCTCCTCTTGGTCGACCCAAAATTCTCTGCATCCTTCTGTGCTATGTCACAAATCCTCAGTGAATGTGTGTTTACCATGTAAAACCCAGGTGATAGACGTACATAATGTAATCAATATAAATATATGTAATAAATTGTTAGTCAAGAAGAGCATTTTAAAGTCCACGATGAAAGCTCAGAGTGCATTTTGTTGGTTTTTCCTTTAAAATTAGGTCACTTTCTGTCTCATGGGGAAACCACTTCGCTTCTCCACAAAATTCTATTGGAATTGCACAGGCATAAGCTACTCAATTGCATCTTAAAAATGGGGTTAAATATTTATTTAATGGCATTTTGAAGCTCAAAAGTAAACGGGATCAAGGCTCCAACCCGCCAGCATCTCCAGCTTACAAGGCTTTGTGCAAAGCCTCACTGTAATCTGTTGTTTTGCTTAACAGATGTGGTATTAGAATAGATGAAAACATAAAAAATCTCAACTCATGTAGAATTATGAAAAGCAGGGAGAGTAAATAGGAATAATTTAAAACTGGGGGCAAGGGAACTGCCTCCTTTTGGGTTGGTTACAGAGGGAAACGACCTGTTGCTTCTCTTTCTGTATTTTAGCTGTGATAGGCTAAACCAGTGAAATTATGCCTTGATTTTTCCTTAGGGTGCTTCAACACTTAGCAGGGGAAAAAAAAAGTTTGTTTTTAAAAGTTTCTCACAGTTGGAAATGCCTGGCAAGATATTTTGGAGCCTGAAGGTGCCGGGGTCAGTGCTGGCAGCGCTGCTCTGTGCCTGCCAGGCAGAGCCCCTGCACGGGAGGGGTTTTCACCCATTCTGGTTTCATTTTCCTTTTTTTCTTTTCCCCTGGGCGCTTCCTGTAAGGTGACACCAACTTCGAGAGGCTGCCTGGAGAGACTCGATCCTTATTTCTGTGCTGGGCGCGCTTATTGATGTACAGAACGAGCTGGGGGCTGGATTTAATTGTTGGGACGTTTTCTCTCGGGTCTGGGTTTTTTGTTTTTTGGGTTTTTTTTTCATTGACAAATGCAATGTTCAAACTCGCAAACCCTCCAGCTGCCGTGGCCTGGCTTGCAGCTTCCTGTGGCTGCAGAGTGATCTTCTCTCTGTGCTTTCCTCCCTCCTCCTCCTCCTCNGGGTTCGGGGGTTTATTTTCTGCCTGTGGACTGGCTGGAAATGGGTTTCAGATGTTCTCCCCGCGCCTGCATCTCGTAAAGCCGCGGCGTTGCCGAGACAACCGTGTGACATCCCCGGCCGAGCTGCGCCCTCCTCCCGCCGAGCATGCCCAAAGCGAGCCGCCGCTGGGGCTCCACTCTGCCCGGGCTGCACGGATGGGACCATGAGCGCCCTTGCCGATGAGCTCCCGGCCTTTGTGCTCGGGAGGAAGAGGAGGGAGAGGCGGCCCGAGGCGCCGGCAGCGCTGCCCCGCAGCCCCTGAGCCCCCCGCCCGCCGGCCGGGACCATGCTCGCCTGCCTGGCCAGGGGGAATTTGCTGGATATTCTTCAGGAGGGCTTCACCGAGGTAAAGAAAGCCACGGCCCCCGAGGGAAGGAGGTTTTGTGCGGAATTGTTGCGTTCTCGGTGCTCTGTGGGGCCGAAAAGAGGGGGGAAAGCAGCGAGGTTTGGTGGTGGTTCCTCACCGGAGAGAGTTTGGTGAGGAGTTCGTGGCTGGTTTTACAGCTCGGGGGGGTTTGCGCTCTTCTCGCTGCTTTGCTGCTGTCCCAGTAAATCATATAAACGGCAGGAGGCTGTGAGGTAGAGTTTATTGTGTAAAATTGACTCGCCCCCCGAAGGATGAGCGGTGTCTGAGTGTCTGGGGGTTGTAAATCTGCTTTGTGGACTCACAGTTCTTGGGAGAGGCTGACAAAGAGCTGGTTTCTGTTAAAAAAAATACACATTTTTCTGTAAATTGAATCCCCGGTGGACTGAAATTCAACTTGGTCTGGAAAATGTAATTTTCAAAGTGTTCTTTATGTGCTTATTCTGCTGTCAGGAGAGCAATGAATTGTAAAATACGGAGATGGCACCAAGCAAGTCCCGAGATGGGAATCCCGGGGCTGTGTGGGGAGTGCAGCGGCACTTCCCTCTTTAGGGGGCACAAGAAACCAGTTTTGTTGGATATTTATGGACTCAGTAATGCCAGGGCAGCCCATGCTGTAGCACGGTCCGTAAGCTGGGAAGGAAGAAAGAAACAAAGCGGGGGTGAAAGGCGAGCCTGCTGCGGGCTCCAGGGCGGCCCCGGGTCTCCTGGGATGGCCGAGCGGAGCTGGAATCGCTCCGTCCCCTCCTCCGCACAGCGCCAGGCTCATCTTTAGCCAGCCAAGGTCTGGGTTTATTTCGATCGAGCTCACGCTTCCTGTGCTCGAGGGCAGCACATCCTCCTCGGGCACAAATAGTGACTTGTATACTACTAATGTAATTAATGACGGGAGCAAGCCCCAGTGACATTCAGTGCCTCAAACCTGGCTGGTTTTACCCACACACGGCTCAGCTGTGGAAAAATATTCCCTCTCTCACCATAAAAACAGATTCACGGGATCTCAATGCCTCCTCACACACTGCAGCTCGCAACAAAAGTAAAACTAAAATCAGTTTTGCAGAGGAGAACCTGTGACTTGCCAAGGACGCGCCTTACACCCCAGGCACTGGAAATGAGAGAGGAACCCTGGCATTCCGTCCCTGCTGTTGTGATCACCAACTGTGCATCCTCCCCATCTTTATTTTACTTATGTAGGTGTTTATTTACACAAATATTAATGTGGAAGCGTGTCCCGATGTGTGATACCAGCACAGCCCCCTGACAGTGGAGGGTGGTGACCAAACCCAACGCAGCCAAGTGGCTGCAGGGAACTTTCTTTTGTTCCCCTGTCTTTTCCCTCTCCCTCTCTGTCCCTTCTGACCGAGGGCCACCTCAGCAGCCCAATTATCCCCTAATTAGTGCCGGAGAAGGCGGTATTATTGTTATTGTTGTCTTTCTGCAGCTCCTGTTCTGCTCCACAGCTCAGTGCTGGACTGGTGCTTTCTCCTCCATGGGAGGAATCGCAGCGGGCTAAAGGGGCCCCTAAATTGCTAAATTGTCACTCCAGGCCACTTCATTTCCCTTTTTCACCTTTCCTTTCAGAGCCAAAGCTTTCCCGGACGCTGTCACCTGCAGACATCTAAAGCCAGGATGGTTTTGTTTGATGTTGAAAAGGCAGCAAATTCCCCCCGTGGGCACCTCCCGTGTGTCTCTCTCATTAATGGGCTGCCCTGCCTTGAAGGTGTTTCCCTGCTGTTTGTGGGGACTCCTCCTGCTCCCAGGCCGATAAATAATTCAATCCCACAGCTGGATGGTGCCCTGGGAAGTGTGGCTGCTAAAAGCAGGAGTTTATAATGAAAGGGAACCACAGAGAGGGGTCTCATCTGCGGTGACTCCGTCCATGTGGCCTCAGCCTGTTCTCCCTCCTCGGGGAAATGCAGTTTATTTATGTGCTGACACTTCTGTCGGCTCTCCCAGACAGATGGGGCACAGGGAAATGTGTCAGAAATGAGCCTGGCAGCGCCAAGCCTGCATTTTAACAATAACCCACCTTCTCTTTTTCGAGCTGGGGGATCATTTCCTCTGGCAAACTTAATTATGTGTTTGCTCGTGTGCAGTGAGTCATTTGAAATAAATACTTTCCCCCCCACCCCCCCGAGATTATGTTGAACAAACAATTCATTCCAGAGAGGACAGGGAGATTTTAAGGACCCAAGCTGAGGTGGTTTGTAAAGCAGGGTCTCCCACCAAAGGGAACTGCAGGGTTTTCTGCCCGTGAGGGGAAATCTCCCCACATTTTCGGGGTGAGGGCTGTGTTCTGCCCCTCACCGGGGGCTTCATCGAGTATTTCCCCCGGTTCTCAGCTGAGTGGGTAATTCCAGCCTTTCCCACATGTACAACATCTGTCCCTCACCCCGCTTTGTCCTTGGGTGGGGTTGAGGTGCTGAGGTGCCTGTGGGATGGGAATCCTCACCCTGGGCATTGTCCTGAGGTTGATTTTGGTTTGTTTCTGTGTTGGGGTCATTGTCTGGCAGCGTGGCCCTGCTGCCCTCGGGGTGAGGTCCTGATGTGTGACACACAGGTCCCTGCAGTGGGATCTCAGCTGAAGGAGCTGTGGCTCTCCCTGCTGCCAGGGCTATTTATAGATTAATAGGATTCACCATGGAGAGCTGGTTTGACTTCTGGCTCCCTCATCCAGCTCAGCCCCGGTGCTCCCTGGAGTGCTGAATCTCAGTGCTTCCCTCACTGAGCTCTGGAGGTGCTGCTGTTTCTTCACCCCGGCTTCGTTTTGGGGTGAAAAAGGCAGCATTTCACACCTCCCCCGCCCTGTTAAAGCCACGGGGAGGTGGCTGCATCTGAAGAACCCTTTGAGCCTTTCCAGGCTGTCTGACCTGACTGGGCAGCTGCTGCCCTGAAATCCTCCCAGGCCTCCTCCCTACACCTGGATTTACCCCCAGATGTGCTCTGGCAAGGAATTCTTATCAGTTTTGCCCCAACCCCTGGTGCCTGGCCGGCAGTGGGACTTCTCAGCAGGGGAAGGATGTATTTGCTGCTCTATAGGATTAGGCTGGAGCAGTTGGGACTCAATCCCTGCCTTGGTGGCTAAGCCAGGCTGTCCCTTGGCAGGGTGTCCCTACAGAGCATTTGCACAGGGACACTCACAGACTTCCTGTTTTCAAACCATTTTACCAGGAATATGAACATTATTACAGCTGCTTTATGGGTAGCAAGTGAGGCTTGCAGAGGTGAAGGGGCTGCCACACTCCCAGCAAGTCATGGGCAGGGGGAATTCAAAATTCTATGTCCTAAATGTGCTTTTAGAGCCCTTCACCCTGGGCCAGGGAGCCTCCCCAGGTGTCCCTTCCCCTCTGCTGAGTCCCTGCATGCAGATTTTGCAGTCCTGGGGAGCTCAGGCTCCTCACAGGGCTGCCTCTCCCTGCCTGGGGATGGGGTTCCTGCTAAAGAACAAAGCTCAGCTTTGTGCCAGTTTTTGCCTTGCCCTTTCACAGCACACAATTAATAAAATAGCTGTGCATTTAGGCACAGGTAGGAATTACTTTGTCCTGCACTGGAAGTTGGATGACTCTGGAATGAGCCATGGCAGCTTTTGGCTTTGCAAGAAGTAAAAATCAAAGTGGTAGAAATAATTTAGGGAGTTTGGGTAGAACTGGGCCTTGCTGTTGGCACTTCAGCTCTTCTGTTAATGGGTAAAGAATGGACTGAGAAAAAGGTGGAGAACTTTGCAGTCCAAAATTCCATGTCCTGATGGAGAGCTGGGCACTCTGGAAATCAGCACCTTCTGCTTTAAATTAGGTGTTTTATCAAGGAGAACTCCTGTGGGTGCCATTGGTTATTCTGGCATCACTGTGGTCATATCTGGGTGCTTTTCATTGTTGGATGCATCTCAATACATTGAAAAAACCTGAATCACATTCAAGCATCAATTTTGAGAGGCAAAAGTTTTGCTGGCTTTGAAAGCAGAGAGAATAATTTTCTTCACTTGGGAGTTTGTGTTTTCTGCTCTTACAAAGCAGAACAACAACAAAAAATAAATCAGCAAAGTGCAGGAAGGCCGGATGGAAAATTACAGTTCCCATCTAATTGCGGTAATGTCAGAAAGCTTCAAACTCACACAGGGCCTCAACCAGCACATCCTGATGCAATTAGGCTGCTGCAGACCTTTGGTTCAGTGCTCTGGGAGGGAGGAACAGTGAATTCCTTTCATCCTGGGAGCAGCCCCACAGCACAGAGGGCTCTTCTCCATGACCTTGTCAGGCCTGGGGCTTGGGCAGTGGCCACAACTGTGCAACAAAGAGAAATTGGTGTAAAGAGCCTCAAAAACATCATTACTGGAGGATGATTCTCTAAATTCAGTGATGAGGATGGAATCAAACTCATCACATTAATGTAGAGAAGGGATCTGTTTCTCAGAGAAGCAGAGTATGTCATGGGATCTCCAGAAAGATGAGGGTGAGGAGGGCAGGCCCTCCTTGCTAAAAAAAATGATTTTGTCCATTTGTTCAACACCAAAATGGGCAATATTTTAATCTCAGAGAGGTGAAAATTAACCTCACATGTCCCAGCCTGTAATTTGCCTATAGAACTCCATTGGGATGTCCTGTAGTCCCCCACACCTTGCTTTAGAAATCTTCTCCTGCCCTGCAAAGCCTTCCAGAGCAAGACAAAAACATCCCACAAAGATTTGCCCAGAGCAGCCTGGGCTCCAGCTCCCTTCAGGTGCAGCTGCTGCTCTTCCCCATGGTGAGGTACAGGTAAAAGGGGCTTTTTTTGGAACACAAAGCTGTGTTAATGTAAACAGGATTAAGCTTAGCTCCACCATAATCCTAAATAATGGGTGTTCTGTACAGTAAACCCCACACTGGGCTGGTTTTCCTCTGAAAAATTCTGGCTTTGGAAGAAGTGAGGAGCTCAGCAGTGTGAGCCCTGGAAATTCTAAGACTGGGCTGAGCTCAAACCAAAGTTCAGGGGAAGCAGGAGCACCTGAGATGTCTCATGTTTGTTCCCAGCCTTCTTTTTGGGATCTTGTTGGCTGAAAGGAACTGAGACCTGGGTGAGACTGGGTGTTGTGATGGCTGCAGCCCCAAATGGGGATGGCAGCTGTGGGTTTGCTGCATTTCTGTGGGCTGGGAAGAGCTGCTCTTTCCAGGGCAGGACACATCCCAGGAAATCCTTGTGCTGGAAGCTGATCCCTGGAGTGTTTTCCAGGATGGATGGCAGGAATGATGTCCATCCATGAGGTCCTGTTGCTATGATAATATTTAGGGCTGTGTTGAGGTAGCTGCCTTGGGGCTTCAAACAAATGGAATCCCGAGGGGGTGAAACAAAAAATCTTCCACTTTTTTTTAGAGGTCTGAACCAGTAAAACCAGTGGATTTAAAGGTGTGAATCTGAGTCTGGAGGCCTTGTGGCTGTGCTGATGGTGAAGGGCTGAAGGGGTGGCCCACAATGTCCTTGTTATTCCCCAGCTTATGGAGAAGTGAAATGTTTTTGACTCACCAGCTTCAAAAATTGCCCTTGGGGTTTCTGCTGAGCAGCTCAGGGGCTTTGTCCCTTCATGTGTTTCCCAGCACTTTGCCATTTTTAGGTCACTAAAGTTTTATTTCTGATACATTTCCTTGGCAGGCTCAGTCACATGCTCCCCTCAGCTGCCAGCAGTGACAGCTCCCTCCCTGCACTTCTGGGCTTGGAGCAATCCAAGGCTCTTGCTGAAGTCATTCAGTCTGCCAGGTTTTTGGGTACAAAGTTAGGAAATGCTCTTCGGTCCAACTGTCTGAACGTCTGCAGGAAAATCTTATGTTTAATGGAAAAAACCCAAAACCACCCAACCAAGTCTGTTAATGAAGTGTAAGTCTGAAGAATTACAGCAGCCACGGGGATAAAATGACTTTGTCCTGGTGCCATCCCCAATTCCATTGCCTCAGAAGCCTCCCCTTATTGCTCATTGTTCAAAATGTAACTGCTCTGGGATTTAGGAATGGCTTTTTTTAATTTTTTTTTTTTTTACTAATAATAACAGTGTCAACCTCCTCATGCTTTTAAGAGATAGAGACTAAAAGCTTGCCAGAAATTCTTTTTTGTGAATGCACGAGGAATGTTCCGAGAGAAGGAACAAAAAACAAACTGCCTGGTGAAAGGGTTTTTCCTTTAAATGAGACACTCCTCCAGAAACTGCAGATTTTCTGTAGGCTGGAAGGTCTTTGGGGAATTAGTGCCAGTTCCTAAAATCATTAGAAAAGTAGAAAATAAAGACTTCTGGGGCTGAGCATTGCTGCTACTGCAGCAGAAGCAGCTGCAGAGCCCCTCCCCAGGGCAGGCCAGCTCTGCTCCAGCAAAGATGGATCAGATCTGCCACTTCTGCTCCCTTTTTTCCCAGAGCCACCAGGCAGCCCCTCAGCTCCTGTCCCCTTCCAGCCCCCGGCCTCTGCTGAGCGAGCAGAGCACCTTTCTGAACCAGCAGACCGAGCCGTGTGTGATTAAAGTTGGATTTCCTATGTCAGGATAATTAAGAATGAGGCTGTGACCAGATTGTGACTTTGATGGGCTGTAAAAGCATCAACTCTGCCTGACACTGCTGAGATCATATGGAATGGGGGTTAAAACCTGCTGCCTCGGCACAATAATGGGAAGCTTGGTGAAAAGGGAGGTAATCCCATCAATGGATCAGTTTGTTTACCCTCCATGTCCCCCAGCAGCCCTGCCCAAAGGGATCACAGCCTTTTCTGCAGCCCTGCAAGGGTTACAGAGAGGGGGATGGAAAGGGAAAGGTAATTTGGATCTGCTCTTTGCCTTTGGGTCATTTGTGTCAGATGGGTCCTCAGGGTGAGCAGGAACCTGGGTTTGACTTTCCCTGGTCTCTCACACTGACCAGGAGCCTGGGTTTGACTTTCCCTGGTCTCTCACACTGACCAGGAGCCTGGGTTTGACTTTCCCTGGTCTCTCACACTGACCAGGAGCCTGGGTTTGACTTTCCCTGGTCTCTCACACTGACCAGGAGCCTGGGTTTGACTTTCCCTGGTCCTGCCCACACCCAGCATCCCTCCTGAGCTGCTGGACAGGCGCTGTTCCTTGCTCCCAGGGCCCAAGCCAGCTTCCCTGCGTGCAGGAATAGAAACTGGGCCACTGGAAGTGCTGAGGCAGATCCCAGGACGTGGAGGGGATGCTCCAAATGAGCCAGGCTGGGAGTGTTACAGAGGGAGGCTCTTGTCTCTTCCAGGAAATCTCCCCTGTTGTCCTGGCATTGTTTAATGGGCAATAACTGAGCGGTTTTTTTTGCTCCTGCATTGTGGGTTTTCTGCTTTCTTGATATGAAAATAGTGTGGATGGGACACTGAGTGAGCAAATTGTGGCCCCCAAAGTGAGGAGATGACAGCCTTGGTTTGGCTCAAACGCAGATAAAATGCAGTGAAAAGCTCTTTGGTCAGCTGTGCTCAGCTCAGGGGTCCTGTCCTGCTCCCTCCTCCCACCCTGGCAAGGGCTGAGCTGCCCCACAGCAGGCAGGGATGCCAGCCAGGCTTTGGGGTGAGGCCTCTGGTCAGAGGGTCAGAGACTGAGATCTGGGAAGATCAGAGACTGAGATCTGGGAAGATCAGAGACAGAAGCGAGAGCCCCGCGGCTGCCCCTGCAATGCAAACATTTTGTTTTCTCTTTCCAGCAACAGCTGCAGGCCTATGTGGCCTGGGTGAACTCCCAGCTGAAGAAGAAGCCAGCAGTGAAGCCAGTGCAGGACCTGAGGCAGGATCTGCGGGATGGGGTCACTCTTGCCCTGCTCATTGAGATTGTAGGTCAGTGGTGCCATCTGGGCCTGTTTTTTCCCCGTGCAGCTCTGGCTGTGGTGTGGAGGGGCTGCCTGGGCTCTGGCATCTGCCAGGCAGATGTTCCTGGGGGTGCAGAGCTCGTGGGGAAGGGGCAGCTGGAAAGGAAAACAATCCCAAAGCAGATAATAAATGCAATTCTGTTAAAGCCCTTATGGTTCAGAGGCAGTTACAGCAGATGGGCTGAAACCTGGCAGGGGCAGTGGGAACTCCCACAGGGCTGGCGTGGAGTCAGTGGGTGTTTTTTGGGAAGAGTGACCTGTTTGCTGATCCCTTCTCCCTGGGCAGGGCACGGGGAGTGGGGGGTGCAGTGAGTTCATTGCCTTGCTGCTGCTTCCTCCTCACACTCATCCTCTGCCCCAGCAGGGTCCCAGGCACAGCAGACAGTTCTCCAGACTTCTCCCAAGTAGGTCTTCCCCACAGTTCTTCACCAACTGGGCCCTTTCCATGGAGTTCAGTCCTTTGGGAGCAGGCAGCTCCAGCATGGGTCCCTCACAGGGTCACAAATCCTGACAGAATCCTGCTCCAGCCCCCCAGTCCTTTATAGAATCCCAGTGCAGCCCCCAGCCCAGTTATCCCTGCTGCTGGGTTCCTGGTAAGCAGGACAAGAAGCCCCACGTGGCACCCAGACATGAGATCAGAGCAGCTCCCCACCCCCAGCAGCCCCTCTGACAGTCCCCAGCGGGTCAGTTGTCCTTGGATAAAGCTTCTCCCCTCCCTTCAGCTGGTGAGAAGCTGAGTGGCATCGAGGTCAACCCCAGCAGCCAGCAGGAGATGAGGGAAAATGTGGAGAAAGTCTTACAGTTCGTGGCATCGAGAAAGATCCGCATGCACCAGACATCAGCCAAAGGTACGTGGCCCTGGGGGGGATTTTAGCTGTTGAGATCCTGTTTCTGGCTTTGTTTTATATCAAACAGGTAATTTATGAGTAAATTAATGTCAGTTTGTGGGGGAGTTGGGGGTTTTTCTCTTTTTTTCCTGCTGCTGGACACTCAGAAGTTCAGGGAATGGTGTAATGAGGAATACAGGCTTGGAGTGTTTCACCAAAAAGGACACAGAAACCTGCTAGAGTGGAAGGAGACATGGAAAAAATATTTGTGGTTCACTAGAAACCATGGGCTGGAAGTAAGGAGGAGACACAACACACAATCACATGTCTGTGGCGTGGTTTAGTCAGGACTTTGTGTAGCTCTGACTAAATTGTTTTGGGAAATCTTGGTCTGAAAGAGTGGCTGATCTTTGCCATGACACCAGTGTGCTGGAAAATGCCTTGTGTGACACCCCTAAAAATAATTCATTAACATTTGCAGGGTGCTGCACACAATTTATGGCACATTGCTGTTCTCTTTCATGTTTTAAAAAAGGGAATTCTGTGCTAATAAAGTCAGTGCTCAGTCCTCAGCAACTGCTCTGCTTCTGAGAGAGCATTCAGTAACTGTGTGTTCAGTAATGAAGGCTGGAAATGGCCATCAGGGGGAGGCTCAGGGCTGCTCCGAGCTCTGAACCTGAGCTGGGGAGGGGGCAGGCACTTTGCTGTGTCCTGCAGCACCGGAGCTGAGCTGGAACAGCCCTGCTGGCTTCAATGATCTGTGCCTTGGTGGGCAGCCCCAGCTCCGGTGGCTCTTCACTGTAACGACCCCGAGCTTTGCATTTTGCAGATATCGTCGATGGCAACTTGAAATCCACCATGAGGCTGATCCTGGCCTTGGCTGCTCACTTCAAACCAGGCTCTGGCAGGGCTGGCACCCCTGGCTCGGGGGGCAGGAGCTGGGCAGCACCCCCGGGCAGCCTCTGGCCGCGCTCGGCCGCTGCCGTGGCGCAGGGGGCAGTGGCTGCCCTGGCCGATGTCCGGCAGGATGTCCAGCAGTCCGGCCGGGACGTGTTCAGGCACAGACAGAGGTGAGGGGCTTTTTCCTGGTTGTGTGAGGCTGGGTTGGATTCAAATGAAAATTCCAGTGAAAACAAATGCATCTTTCTTCATTTTATCCTGGCGTGAGGAGGCTCCTGTTGTGCAAAAGCACCTAAAGAGTGCCCTCGCAGAGGGGGCACTGACCTGGCTCTGGAGCCATGCTCAGGTTTTACAGCAAAACAGCAGCTGGGTCTCTCTTCTTCTCTCTGGAAAAGAACAGGGAGTTCTGGCCAAGGCAGAGGGAGCTGTGCTGCCTCCTTTTCCCCACACTGCCCTTGGTGCTGTCTCCTTGGAGATGTTCTCATGCCAAGTGAAACAAAAGTCAGGTTTGCACCCCAGGTACTGGGCAGAGATCTGGAGCTTTATTTCCAGAGCTGAGGACGTTGTACAAGTCCCTTCTGGCTCCTCCAGTGCTCAACCCACTGCTCCAGGCAGCTGCCGAGTTCTGGGGATCCACACACACCGGGAATAATTCTGAAAATCCTATTTGCCACTTGCCAAGGGTGCTGTGTGGGTGACAATAATAATAATAGTAATGACATTTAACAGGGAGCCAGGTGGTGGGGCTGTGCAGGGTTTCATTTGCACAGCTAAGGTCATTTGCCCGTTTGAGATTGGCTCAAGGGAGCTCCCATGAAAGTCTGGAAATGAGGCTGAAATGGCACATTTTGCTGAAAAATGAAGTTAAAGGCTTCCTTTGCAAAGGCCTTGGAGTTCTTCAGAAAAAAAAACAGTCCTTGTGATGTTTCCTTGCATTCCCAGAGCTTTTGGAGTTTTCTAGTCACAGAATTAGGGCTGAGTTTAAAACAGCAAGGCCTGTTTGCCTCTATTCCCTTAGCACCAAGAAGATGGAGATCCCTGATAGGAAAATTGGCTGTCCCCTCCTCCTTACCTCCCTTTCCTTAGCTTTCCTCCCCTCCTCTTTGGAGACAGAAGAATTCCTGCTGCAGTCAGGTGAGGCTCCCCTCATTTTGTGATTGTCACCTCCAGGAACAGCAGCATGGATGAGGAGATTGAGAATCCCTGCTGGAGCGTGCGGGCCCTGGTGCAGCAGTACGAGGGGCAGCAGAACGTGCCACTGGAGTCCCACCCTGCCAGGTGAGGAATTCTATGGCCAAGAAGTGTCCTTGGTCTGACATCCCCTAAAGTGCCTGTTCTCCTCCCCAGAATCTGCTTATTTCTGATGGAGAAGGGTTGATCTGGAGGGTGAAGCCTCGGGAATCAACATGAAGCAGCTTTCTGTCGTTGCTTTCATGGATATAGGAGAGAAAGTGCAGCAAAAAAGGGCTTTTGAAGAAAAACTACTCCAGTGAGGGAGCTGATCCAGCATGGAGAGCTTGGTAGTAAAGGGAAGCTGCTCCCTTTTCCCCCAGAGAACCAGGAACTATTTGGAAGAGCCAGAAGTGTGTTACTGAACACACTGGAGCTCCCTCTGGAACTGGTGCTGTGCTCCAGTTAATCTCATCTGGAGCAGATCCGAGGGCAGAGCTGCACGTGGGGAGCTGCAGCTCTTTGGTTCAGGGTCTCCTGTTCCCACTGAGAGCCCCAACTCTGCTTTGCTGTGTCCTTCCCCTGCCTGGGCTGCTCCCCGAGTGCCTCCCTCCAGTTTGTGTGGGGGTGAGGAGCTCATTTGCCAAGGACAGATTGCCACTGACAGCCTCTCAGCAGGCAGGACGTTTCCCCAGCGTTTCTCAGGCCAATTTTTATGCTCCACAGCACCAGTAATTCTCTGTGTACCTGAAAATTAAGATTGCTTTGCCCAACAGAGGAGAAAAACACAAGGGTTGGTGTTTATTCCCCAAATTTGCTGTGTGTCATCGAGAGTGTGTTTATAAGTAGACGTTTGGAGGAGCGTGGGGCTCCCAGGGAGCCAGAGCTGGAGCAGTGCCTCCACATGATGTCAGCAGTGTGCTTTGGAGGCCGGCCTGCCAGGGGGGGTGTAAAAATCCTGCTCTTGGCAGCAGGATTTCATGGATAGTGGCACAGGAGCTTGGCACTGGCTCCTGAACCGTGAGCTCAGGAGTGCCACATCCCGCTCCCTGCTCTCATCCTCCAGGTTAAGGGAGCTGGGATATTTTATGTGTTCTTCAGTCCTATCAGGTGGCTGCTGTTTGCTCCTATTTTGGTAGGATTTTGGTGGTAAACAAAAATTTCTCTGCTCATCCTGTGTTTTTATTTTATTTTTTCCCCATAATGCCATGAATTCTCTGACCACAATGCAGTGTTGATATTATTGCTGATAGGGCAGAACACAGCTAGAATCTTTACATAAGTGATCAAAAATTGGGGGCATTGTGCCCCTCCAGCTGCTGGGGGTGTCTCTGCTGACACAGTTCTGCATGATGAAAACAAGATGCTTTCCCTTCCCTCGCGGGGAGAAATGTGCTTAGCTCAGTTAGGAGAACTGGCTGGGAGAAACGAGGAGCTTTTTTGATTAGTGAGAGATGTGATTATTGAGCACAGCCACCGCCTCCATCCGATCCTGCTGCTGTGGAGTCCCAGGGCAGCATCCCCGGCCCTGCAGCAGCTCCTTCCCCGCTCAGAGCTCTCCCAGCCTCGCTCACAGAATTCCCAGGCACGGCAGCTCCAATAAGCGCAGGCTGCCGAAATGATTCATGGAAAAATTTGCCAAAAATCAGATGATTCCCAGGCCGCCGAGCCCCTCACCCATCCCTCTCCCTTTCCCCTCCCCTTCCAGCAGCACTCCCTCCCCCACCCCTGAGCCAGGCATCTCGGAGAAAGGCTGTGCCTGCACAGCCCGTGTGACAGCAGCAGGGAGAGGGAGCCGTGCCTGGGGCTGGGAGAGCTGCCTGGGAAGAGCCCGCATCCCTCTGGAAGCCGGGAAGAGCTGCCTGGGAAGAGCCCGCATCCCCCTGCGGGCAGCGCAGGGAGCCGCGGTGGCAGCAGCTCCTTCCCCCGATGCTCGGCAGCGCAAGGAGGGCAGGATGGGATGAGGAACAGCCCCGGCAAGCCCGGAGCCTTGTGATGACAACAAGCGGCTGTGCAGCTGACCAAAATGCAGCAGCAGGAGACAAATAACCCGCGAGGAAAAGCAGCAGGAGCCGAGGGCAGGCTGCACAATTCCCTGACTCCGGAATCGAAGCCGCTTGTGGGGGCTGCAGATTTGCCTCTCGGCCAGCGAAGACCCTGAGTTGGTTCTTCCGTGGGTGTGTTGTTTGTGCTGGGAGCCCGCTCAGCGATCTGGCTCCTCCAGGAGTTTGACAGGAGCCGGCGACCTCTGCACTGAGCCCCGGGCAGGCGAAGGGAGCGAGGCATGAGCGGAGCCGGGATCCTGCGGATTCTGTGAGGCGAGAGGTTAAAGTGGGATCATGGGAGGGAAGCAGGTCAAATGGTGAGCGATTGTTGCCATTGTCCTTGGGAACAGCGGGGTTGGGGTGTTTATTAAACCCGGGGGGGTTCAGGCAGCGCTGAGGTTCGGTGCCCTGAAGCTTTGGCTGTGCTGGCAGATCTGGGGCTCGGGGGAGGCAGGATGTGGGTTAAGGAACCAAGTGGTGAAAGGAATAAAGTGGAGCAGTTTGCATCATAAATCTCTCTTGGAAAGCTTTCATTTCCCAGCCCTCGTTTCTGCATGCTTTAATAGGGAATTGTTATGCACTTTTAAAGGAATTGCATCAGCGGGTATTTCATACTCTGATGGGTTGCACTGATACAGAACCTGGGGAAGTGCTTCCAGCATTCTTTGGATGATGCATAAAGCAGCCTGACCTGTGCTGCTGCTTCAGCTGCCTCTGGCTCTGCCACTGTTTGAAATGTTTGGGAGGTGTTTATGGATGCTGGGTGAACCCAGTGGCCTTCAGAAATAGGAAAACTGCCTGGAAAGGGTCTGGGGACGTGGGAATGCCTAAGGAAATGTAAAGCTGTCTGTGCTGTGGGGACCTATCCCCACCTGTGGTCCCTTATGTTGGCTTTGGGCTGTGGATCCAGTGCTGGGAGAAGCGGATTTGGAATGTTATTTCCAGGCTCATACCCTTGTTTTTCATCCTGCTCATCCTTTTTGGTTCCCCTGTTTCACCCGTTTCTCCCCCATCTGTGGCTGGTGGTGTTTTTCTGGGACAGATTTGCATGGATGAGAACCAGCAGTGCCTCGGGGTGAGGGCAGGTTCAGAGAATCAGCTGAGAACAGGAGGGAGGGAATTCTGAGCTCTGTTCCTAGAAGGAAGTGAAATCCCTCCCGGAGCTGCTGGCCATGTCAGACCAGCTGGGCATCCTGCTGGCATCTGTGGTGTGTGAAAGTTTCAGCCTTTCCTCTGGTCCTTGTTGCATAATGCAATCCCAGCAGAACTGCCAAATCAAATAATAAACAGCATTTAAAATAAAAAAATCCCTTCTTTTTATGCCATGCCCCCATTCAGCAATGAGCAGGAACAGGTGGCTGGCTACAAATTTTATATTTAAAATATACCTTATGAGGGATTGCTGCAATGGATTTGGAATTCCTGGAGGTAAATCCTGGAGCAAAGCCAGGTGGCCTGGACCCTGTTAAGAATCGTGCACACACCTGGGAGGACAGGTTCTGGCCCCCTGGGAGATTTCTGTTGGACAATGGTTCTTCTTTCCCTTTAACATGGGGGAAGTCTGGACCACAAAAACTGGACTCGGGTCTGTGATTTAAATGAGGAGAGGCTTGCCCTGGCCGTGGGAGTGGGGCAGGCAGGAGCAGCAAGTCATTTCCATCTCTATTGCAGGGCTTTTCCCATTCTGTGGGAGCTGTGGGAGACGGAGCAGCAGTGCTGGGAAGATGCAGGGAGGGAGCTGCTGAAGCCTCTTATTTTTCTAAACCTATTCTATTATTTCCACACTGTTTTTCTTTTTGTTCCCTGCCCATTGTTTCTGTGTTGGGGGAGAATGAAAAATTAACTCCTGCTCACACTTGCAAGCATTAATTCCTGCGACTTTCGGGGTACATTGAATGGGTCATTGAGCTTCAGGCACCTTTTGATGTTGTCTGGGAGATGCACTCAGGAAGAATTTCTGAGAGAAGGATTGCTTGAACCTCCCAGTCAGCTGAGATGGCTCCTGTGAAAATATGTGGGTACTTCCAAGAAGTTTTAATTGAAGAACAGGAGTGAGTGGAATCTGACTCTCAAAAATATTGGGATTTAAAGATGAAACGATTCATCTGAAAGCTCTGGAGCAAGAGATGAAGCCAGGGTGGCTTTTTGTGCAGCATAAGGCTGCAAGTAAATTACTCCTGAGTGTGGTCCTACCCCTGGGTGAGAGTCTGAATTCAAAAAATTACATGCCCAAGCTGGGGTGTCGAAGGTTTCTCTGGGATGCAGATAATTCTTAGATAAAAGTGAATATGGAGAAATGCTTTTTGAAAATTAGTGCTGATAAACATCATCTTCATGTAAAAGAACTGTTCCTGCCTTGCTCTGCAGCCTGACATCACCCAGCCCTGTGCACAGTGCAAAGAGTGATTCCACTGTAGCTCCCTCGGAGGAGAAGGAGAGACTTGTGATCCTCCAAAGTGAAGAAACAGAGACTAAAACAGGTAAAACACTGGGGCTTTTTTGTGTGCTAAACTTGCTGAAAAGCTCCCCAGGGGCTGGAATTGTTCAATGCTGTCTCCAGGGTGTCCTTGGGGGGCACCCTCTGGCACTGAGGGGTGCTCTGCAAACCCCCCAGGTGCTTTCCCCCCTCAGTGACACAACCTGTCCCCAGTGCTGTGCTTGGAAGTCTCCCCAGGTCAGGTGCAAAATTACCTGGGATAAAGTGTGTGTAGGAAAGCTCGAGAATGAGGCAGAAATCCTTGGGGACAAGTGAGCTGTCACACCCGTAGCTGCTTCCTTGGCACTGGTGAGTGGTGCACGTCCTTTCTGGGCTGCCCTGAGCACATCCAGCTGTTCTCTGTTGCAGAAGAGGCTGATTCTCACTTCCAGCCCGAGTGGCAGGCAGGGAACTCCAGCTCCTACTTGGAGAACTCATGGGAGGAGCAGCTCTTGGAACAGCAGGACCACCTGGAAAAGGAAATGGAGGAAGCAAAAAAGATGATTTCGGGTTTGCAGGTGAGAGATTTTTCTTCTCACAGAGTGTTCTCTTCCAGGGTCACCCAGCCCTGCATCAGCCATTCCATGAGCTCGGCTGAACCTTCATTTTTGGCACGTTCTCCCCACAATTATTTCTTTGTGGGACCTTTCCCTCGATTCCCTTCCCTGCCCCTCAGCCCAGTTCGTGTTTGGCTCTGCCTGGGGAGCAGAGCCCCTGATCCATATGGTGAAGGCACTGAACTCTCTCAGGAACATCCCTTTCTGTTTGTGCTGGGAACCCAGGGTGGCTTTGAATTGTAAATATTTATGTGGCAGTAAACAAAGCAGAGATTGTGTGAGGAGCACAGGCAGCTGGGCGGGCACTTTCCCCGGGGACAATGGGCAGGACACAAAAGAGTCACGGAAAAAAACCAAAAAAAATTCCTTGGTTCCCTGGTAAAATCTGGCTGCATTTTGTGCCCACTGGGAGCAGGGAGAGGAGGGACTGGCACTGCTGCCCTCTCATCCCCTGGGAGCGAGGAGAGGCAGCTGATGTGGCCAGGCAGGAAATGGGATTTGATTAATCGATTTTCCCCCTCTTGCTCATCACTTGAGAGCCTCCAGTTCGTGAGAGTTTGAAGTGTTTGGGATCTGATGCACACACACCCTATAGGGTGCTAAAGCTGAGACTCCACTCCCTGCAAATCTGAGTTGTCCTTGTTTGGTTCTTTCTGTGGAGAAGAGCTTGGGCTGACAGACCCCTGGGAGAGCTTTCCAGGGGATGAATCTTCTTGTTCATTCCTGAAAACAACCTACTCCTTTTTGAGGGAATAAATCATCAGAAATGGGAAATGAAGCTGGTTGGGGACTTTTGATAGGAGTGACTGCTGGCCAGAGTTGCAGCTCACCTATTTCCCTTTGAAATCTCTGAAAAGGAGATTTTTTCCCCCCTTTTTCTCCCCAGGCTTTGTTGCTCAATGGGTCTTTACCTGAGGATGAGCAGGAAGGGTCCTTTGAACTTTCTGAGCGTGGAGCCTGCCCTGAGGAGCAGCTGGTGAGCACATCCCTGTACCCAAATTTCCCTGCCCCAGCTGCCTTTTGCACTGCCTGGCCACTGCTGCACCATAACAATGCTGACATTTTGCATTCAGATCATCATCCGAAGCCGTCTGGACCAGAGTGTGGAGGAAAATCAAGATCTGAAGGTTAGAGGGTGACAGATGGAGGGGACAGAGAGGTTTTGCAGATTGTTTTACTTGTTTTTTTGGCAGTAAACAGAGTGGGGATGGGGCGGGGTGGACAACAAGATGGATGAAATGGGGAATATTCTGTTTGGGCTCCAACGCTGGAGGTTTGGGTTCTGTTCTGATGCTGGCAGAAGTGTTTGATGTTGTCCTGAAGGACAGATTTGGGGGACTGGGCAATCATTTTTTTCTTCAGGACTTTAATAACAGAGATGGAGACCTGCTGAGCTCTTTGTCACTTTTGTAACTCATTAAAATTGCACAGGGCCTGACTGGCTCTTGGATCTGTGGGGAAAGGTGGGATGTGCTTCCTCCTCCTGCAGCAGAAAACACCTGCTCTGGTTGGTTCTGAAGGGGTGACAAGGTGCCATTTCATGTAATTGTGTTGCCTTTGCAGAAGGAGCTACTGAAATACAAACAAGAAGCTCGAAACCTCCAGGGAATAAAGGTGAGGAAAGGGGCACTTCATCAAAAATAAATAGTTGTGCTTTGGGTGAGTTGGGCCAGCAGCAACCATCCACCTCTGAGGAATCTCACATTGTGGAAGGAGGAGCATTGGGGCTTGGAGATGGGGGAGCCTGTGGTTTATTTCTGAATTTTTAGGCAGGTACAAGGAGCTGGACTTCCCGGTTTCTGCTCTGTCTGTAGGATTGTGGTCAAATATCCCCTCTTTTGGTTTTTTCCCCCTGTTTCTCCTAAACAAAATGAGGCATAAATTGCTTGGTTCTCCTGGCTCTTTTATTTCCTCCTCTCTCTTGGAGTACACCCCCAGTAGCATTGGCCCAGTGAACTCATTCCTGCCAGCACAGGAAAAAGAGCCTGGGGTATCCCTGTCCTGCCCAGAGAGTGCTCAGTTTGTGCCTCTGGAGTGGTGAGCACTGCTGATCTCCTGACAGAGGTAATTTTAGAAGCTGTCTGTCAGAAGGGAGCAAACAGCAGTAGCTGCCTGAGGTGGAGCTCTGGGTGAGTGAAAGGTGCAGAATTAGTGCTGACTTTGGCCTCTCCAGAGAGGATTTCACTGCACAACTGGGTCACACTCAGGGCTTAAGGTGTCCTGGGCTGACGTTGGCCTCTCGGTGCCCTCTGGGTGCGTGGCTGATCAGCAGCTGCAGGGCCCTGCCCGCCCTCCAGAGCCGTTCCCATCCATGAGAGGCAATGCCTGTCATTGTGGAGAGGAAATTTAGGCTGAAGCAGAGAAATCCCTCTGTCCTGGTGGCCAGAATGTTGGCAGGGAAATCAGTTTTGGGTAAGAGGAAGGCAGGAGGGCTGAGAGCCCTCTGGGGCAGCACCTGAGCCCCAGGTGGCCGCAGTGTGACCCGGGAAGGGTCCCTGCCCCTCCCTGCAGAGATCCCCTCTCCCCAGGACGCTCTGCAGCAGAGGCTGATCCAGCAGGACGCTTCAGTCCTACAGCTCAAGCAGGAGCTGCTGAGAGCCAACATGGACAAGGAGGAGCTGCACAACCAGAATGTGAGTTCCTGCTGCTGGGGCTGTTTTGGCCGGGGGTTGGTGGCCCTGAGGGTGGTTGCAGCAGAGATTTCGGGGTCATGGGATAGTGACCAAGGTCTCTGCACAACACAGGCTGCTCAGTCTGCTGGCCAGCTGTGGGGCTGGAGATTCCTGACCTTCACTGCCGCTTCCTGTCCTCCAGGACCTTCAGCTGGGACAGGGAGGGGCTTTCCCTGCTATTTTCAGTGCTGTTGCATTTGTCCTTCCTCAATCCCTGGGTGGCACTGCCCTGTGCAGGTCTCTGTCCAAAGGTTGCCACCCTAAACATGAGTTCCCTGGACCTCTGCAGGTTTTTGCTCACCCTTTAGCACAAGGGGCAGAGGTTTTTGCTCTCTGGGAATATCTGCCTCACACCTGGGTGTTACTCCTGCAGGTTGACCTCCAGAGGAAGGTTGAAGAGAGAAACCGGCTGCTGGCGGAATACAAAGTAATGGAACCTCTTCCCTGGGGGGTTGGGTGGTTCTTCAGTTCTGGGAATGGGATTGCTGTCTCCCCTGCACTTGGACAGTCTTGGGAAGGCATCTTTTGTTGCCATGGTTTTTGGGGGTGGCTGCTGAGTGTCCAGCACTTGTGCAGATGAGGTGGGGTGATGTGGTTGTCCTGTGATCCCTCGGGAATCTGTGTTCTCTGGGACAGCTGTGTGGCCTCAGCAGCGGATCTGGGCAATAAAAACCTGATTGATCTTGTCAGAAAAAAGCTCTGACACTGAGCCCTAACATCTGGCAAAGCACACCCTGTGCAAGTCACCTGATCCTGGCAGATGACACGATTTTCCCTGCCATGGGGAGATGACCGAGCCTCCCTCCCTGCCCTGCTGATTCCCTGGATCCCTGTGTTGCAGAAGGAGCTGTGCCAGAAGGATCGCCACTTGCAGCAGCACCAGACCAAGCTGGATGAAATGCTCAGGCAGCTTTCTGAGGCCAGCTACCAGCAGGTAGGGAGAGCTGGGCTGCACTGGGAGCTGCTCTGGGTGGCCCAGTTGGTGGTGACTCCTCTGCTGCACCTCCACAGGTGGATCTGGAGCGGGAGCTGGAGCACAAGGAGGCCCTGCTGGCTCACTGCATGAAGAGAGAAGCTGAGGAGGTACGGGAGCCACACATGGGGTGAGGTTTGTCCAGCACTCTGGAGCCACCTGTCTCCAGAAACCCTCCCCTTCATCCCAGAGAGGTCTGGCTCAGGAACTCCCTGCACACTTTAGGGAGTGTCTTTATCTGGAAGAAGATGGGAGTTTTATCACTGATATGGAAAGCTGTCATTCTCTCTCATTTTGAAGTCCATAAATGGGGATTTTTGGAGAGGTCCTGACAGCCACATTTTCCCTCACTCAGGTGATGGCTTACAGCAGTCACAGTGCCCAGAGCAATGGCTTTCTCCAGCCAGCAGGAAAAGCAGCTGCCCCCACAGCCCACCGAGGGGTAAGTGCACCTGAGGGGTGCATTCCCAGCCAGATTTCCTGCAACTCTTTCATTTTGTTAAGAAAGGTGTCTCCTTGCTGGGGAGAGGAAGATGGGGATGCAGCAGCCTGGGGATGCAGCAGCCTGGGGCTGCTCTCACTCGTGGTGTTTTGGGCAGACCAATGACCTGCAGCTGGTCCGGGACGCCCTGCGCAGCCTCAGGAACAGCTTCAGCGGCCACGACCCCCAGCACCACACCATCGACAGCCTGGAGCAGGGCATCTCCAGCCTCATGGAGCGCCTGCACCGCATGGAGACGCACAAGAGGCAGGAGAGGAGGGTAAAGGCTTCTCAGGGCTCTTGATTCTGCCCCTCACACACCACCCAGAGGGCTCTGACTGGGAAGTGACACTTTGTCCTTGGTTTTTTGGCTTTGCACCCCCAGGTCCGGGGGAAGTCACCAGCAAGCAGAGCGACCAACGAGTGCAGGGACTCCTGGCCTCCCAAATCCAGTAAGTGCCTTGCAGATCCTGCCCTTCCACTGCCAGAGTCACTGCTCAGCTTCCCTGGTGTAGAATCCCCTTGGGAATGTGCCCCCTCCAGCTTCACCTGCACAGGATCCTGCCTGGATCAGAGTTCCCTGCAAAGGGAAGGGGGCACACACATTTATGGCTGTTTCTTGGTAGAGCAGTGGGAGTCTGGGCCACCTGGGCAATGCTGCAGCACAAATAACCGCGGCAGTCCCTGCGAAAGGGATGTCCTCCCAGCTTTCCTGCTGCTTTGCACCATCTAGTGGGGACAGTGAAGTGTTCACTGCCTTTCCTATGCACAGAACTGAGCAGTCTTTTTGAACACCACACTTGCAAGCGCCCAGAGTATTTTCTGTGTAAAGGGAGCCTTAAAACCGTGGAGTTCAGTTCCTCTGTTTCAGCTCTTGGGGGAAGCAGGGAGCAAGGCAGGAGTCAGGGAGAGAAACACAAATGGGCAAATTAAAATCCGCACACCACCGTCCATCCTGGCCAGCTGGAATGGGGAGATGGGGAGGGCTAATGATGCTGAGGGGTGATAATCAGCGTTCAGATTATCAAATTCTCACATGATGATCATTTGCAGAGCTGCCTCACTCTCAGAGCACGCCCGTGATGAGCACCAGTGCCTGCACCAAAGTGTTGTACTTCACCGATCGTTCCCTGACGCCCTTCATGGTCAGCATACCAAAGAGGTGAGGCTGGGCCTTCCTGGAGCCCCTGTGCCCCTAAAACCAGCGCTCTCATTTTCTGGGAAGGCTCCCAGCCAGCACAGGTTTGCTGTGCCTTGATTGGATTTCATGCCATTGGCTGTGGAAAATGATCTGCAGGAGTCCCTGAGCTTTTTTTGTATTTTGTTTTTGTATTTATTTCCCTTGCAGGTTAGGGGAAGTGACTCTGAAGGACTTCAAGGCAGCCATCGACCGGGAGGGATCCCACCGGTACCACTTCAAAGCCCTGGATCCAGAGTTTGGCACAGTGAAGGAGGAGGTAGATGTGGGATGGAGCTTTGGGATCAGTGTCACCACACTGTGCAGCCCTTTGCATGCTCAGGCTGGTGTGGGTGTGGATTGGATTCATTACAGGTTATTGGGACAGTTCTTGCTTCACAAATTGATTAAGACAAGGGCAAAGGGTCACTCTCTCTGGGAACGGGCAGCAGCAGCAGCTGAGGGCTGGCTCAGAAAAGGCGTTTCCTGTCTTTAGTTTACTTTTTCTGACAAAAAAAAAATCCAGTAATGACCTCGATATTCACTGGTTAAAGAGGCCTGGTCTGGTTTTTTACCTAAAACCTGAAAATGTGACTCAAACCTCAGCTATCATTGCCATGTCTGTGTTCCCTGGATTGTTTGGAGAAATCTGAGCTAGGATTTGATTTAATGCCCCTGATGCCCCTCACGCTGCGGTGTCCAGACCCCAGACACGACTGCAATCCTTTATTTTATTTTGTAGGTTTTCCATGATGATGACATCATTCCTGGCTGGGAGGGGAAAATCGTGGCCTGGGTGGAAGAAGACCACGGGGAGAATTAATGGAGCTTTCAAGTCCCGTTTCTATGGAAACCTGTGACTGTCTGCGGAGCTCAGAGAGTGACCGAGGAGCCCTGGTGCTGGGAGGAGGCCAATTCAAGCTGCCAAAAAAGAGCCTCTGTGCAGGCCACGGGTGATGCAGGCTGTGTGCATGGACAGCTGCTGTCCTGAGGCTGCAGGGACGGGTCTGTGGGACAGAAACGCCCAGACTGGCCCTGTCAGTGAAACTCTGGAGGCCTTAAGGATGCTTTGCTCCCTTCTTCTGCTCCTCCATCCCTGCATTGTGTGCTGCAGGCTCAGCTGGGCATCTCCTGTGCTGATGTCACAGAAATCTGCACTGATGGTGAAAATGTGCAGCTTTGCCTTCATGGAGAAGGAGCTGCTGGACTGTGAGAGCTGAAGGCTGGACCAGCTTTGTCCTGCAGGAGCAGAGTGACTCTGTGGACATTCCAGACTGACAGGACCTGTCCTGGGGAGGGTTTATGCATGGTCTGAAGCAAAGCTCACCAACCTGGCCAAGCTCCCTTTCTCCCAAACTCAGGCTCCCATTTCCCAGCCCTGCTTTCCCCACTTGCTCTCCAAAGCTGTTCCCATTTCCGAGGCCCTCTGGGTTTGCTCTGCAGCCATGGGGACTGTGGGATCCTGGTGCTTGTTTGTTTGCTGAAGGATTTCATGGGTGGGGGAGCTGAATCAGCTGCTTCCTGAGGTCTTTACACCCCCTGTGTGTGCTGAGCCTCTGTCCTCCTGCTGTCACCTCCTGTGCACAGGCATCCCCCTGCTGCTGTCCCCCACTGCCAGGGCCACCAAGCACTTACCCACACCAGTTCCTTGCTAGGCCGAGTCCTGAAGGATCAGGAAAGAACTGCTGGGGAAAGAACAAGCCCTAAAAGCCCCGAGGGTGGATTAAAATCCCTGAGGGTGGATTTGTCCCTTTGGTTTTGTGGTTTTGTTTCTCTGCATCGCCTGTGGGCTCGGGAGGTCAAACGGCACATCGGGGCTCTGCTCCTTCCCAGCTCCTTCCATGGACTTGTCTGTGTGTGCTGTGCATGAGGCTGGGAGAGGGGGCAACCTGGTTTTACTGTTTTATATTAACATGTCCTTTTGTAAACATGTTCTTGGAATTATTTTGTACCGGTTCACACTTGTCTGCGGACTGTGGATATTTTTATACTAGTGCAAGTGCTCTCTGTATATTTCTGCACGCATTATACTGTGTTTTACTCCTTTCCTGGTGGATGCTGAGATGTTTTGTATCGTCTTCTGTTGACACAACACTGGCCTTGTAATTTTATTTTACTATGGAAATCCAACTGGTTAATACTGGGTTTTATATCAAGGCTCTTCTGTGGTTTTGTGCCACATTGGCACAACACAAGCTGCCTCCTGTTCTGGACAATTTGTGTGACTTTCTGTTTACAGACAGCAGGAGGAAAGTTCCGCAATGAATAAGTTAATTAATGCGGGAAATACATCCCTTTTGGAAAAGAAACAAAGATTTTCTTCCTCCCTGGACACAGTTCCTCTGTTGCATGATCTCTGGTGAAGAGGGCATGGGTTTGTGATACTGAGATCAATTGTGTTTGAATTGCATACTTCTCGTAAGTGTGGCATTCCTCGGGTTTTACTCATCACTTTTATTTCAGCTGGAGTTTCGTGGAGCAAATGATGACAGTTTTCAAGGTCTGTAGTTGCCAGCTTCACGTCCATCTCTCAGAGGAGCAGTTTGCTTTGGGAGGTTTCTCCCTCATAAAAGTGAAAGGTCTCACTTTTAAACAAGTTTTAACCCTGACTCCAGAGATTTTGTTACAAGATAAAGTTAACAAATGTAGGAACAGGAAAGTAACTCTGGAGAAAGTCGGGCAGATATGAACAAATTGTAAGCAGTGAATAAGACACGCCGGGGATATGGTAGTGAGGGCACATCTCAGAATAAACCCACCCTTCACGGAAAGCACTTCTTGCTTAGGCTGAGGCGGAACCTGGTGTGTTTTAGTTTATGGCTTTTGCTACTCCTGTCACACTGAACAGGAGCCTGGTGAACTGAGCCTGCTGCTATCCTCTGGCACTCCTTGGATATATTTATGCCTTGTACCCCATCCACCCCGAGCCTCCCCTGGCCCAGCCTGAGGCCGTTCCCTCTCCTCCTGTCCCTGTTCCCTGCGAGCAGAGCCCGAACCCCCCTGAGCCCCCTCCTGTCAGGGAGCTGTGCAGAGCCACAGGGTCCCCTCTGATCCCCCTTTTCTCCGGGCTGAGCCCTTTGCCGGCTCCCTCAGCCGCGCTCGGCTCCGGGGCGGTGCTGAGGCGGAGCCTGAGGCGGCCCCGCTGCCGCCCCGCCGCCGCTTTACGGCCGCNCCTTCCTGCCCCTTCGCTTTCCCCCCCTCCGGGTTTTCTGTCCCCTCCCCGTGCCGCTCGGTTTGTCCCCGGGATAGAGCTTTGGCATCATCCAGGCTGGAAAAGACCTTTATGATCAGCAACCCAGCACTGCTGCTGGAGCCCCCAAAGCGCAGCGCCCACGCGGCTCTGGGACACCTCCGGGGATGGGGACTCCTCCACCAGCTCCGTGGGTGAACCTATTCCAGCTCCTGACCGCCCGAACAGGGGAAAATCGGCGGTTTTTGTGCCTTTGGCACCACCCTGCCTCAAGTCCCTGGTTGGCTGTCGGGTTCTACTTCCATCACCTCTGTCCTTTATCCCAGTTGGTCCCTTGGCAGAGCCAGGCCAAGACCTGGCTCTTTGTAGCCCTTTCTTGGTAGAACCATAGAGTGTTAAGGGGTTGGAATGGTCCTTAAAGGCACGTGCAGGGACACCCTCCACTATCCCGGGTTTCTCCAAGCTGCATTCAGCCTGACCTTGAACAATTCCAGGGATGGGGCAGCCACAGCCTCTCCCCTCAGCACCCAGTGGGGGTCTTCCCAGGGTTCTTCACCAGCATCTTGGGGCAGTCCTGTGGATTTGCAGCAGCTTTTTGCCATCCCAGTTCGAGCTGAGGGTTTGTCTGTGTCCTGTGTGTGGTTCCTGGTGCTGGATCTGTCTGGGTTGTGACACTGCCCTGTCCCACACAGGTGGCACTGCCAGCGCTGTCCCCTACGATGCAGATGGGCACCATCGCACGCTGGGAGAAGAAGGAGGGGGACAAGATCAATGAAGGGGATCTCATAGCAGAGGTATGCTGGGGGCAAGGCTGGGCTGGTCTCTCGTGGGCTGCACGTGTGGCCTGGGGGCTGTCCCTGGCTGAAGACAGATTTTGGATCACAGATCCCGAGGGATGCTGGTGGGAAGGATTGGCTGGCAGCCTCTCAGAGCTGGTTTGAGGGCAAACTTCTCTGGTGCTGCTGCCTCAGGGTGATTGTTCCAGAACTGAGACCCTACCACAGACTGGGAAGCTCTGGGCTCACCATTTCCTGTTCTCTCTCAAAGGTGGAGACAGACAAAGCTACAGTTGGCTTTGAGAGCATAGAGGAATGTTACCTGGCCAAGATCCTGGTGCCAGAAGGAACAAGGGATGTTCCTATTGGGGCCATAATATGTATCACAGTAGACAAGTATGTATTTTCCTAACCCTTGACTTGAATTTTCCCTTTTGGGGCATCTGGGGTGCTTTTTCTGAAAGGCTGAGACCATCACCTGATAGGATTTGGGGCTCTGTGTGTTTTCTTCAAGGCCTGAACATGTTGATGCCTTCAAAAACTACACCCTGGATTCTGCAGCAGCTGCTCCCCCCGCAGCCTCAGTGCCTCCCCCTCCAGCTGCAGCCCCCTCCCCACCATCTCAGCCTTCTCCTCAGGCTCCTGGCAGCTCTTACCCTCCTCACATGCAGGTAAGAGAGCACTGCTCCTGCTTTAAAGCTTGCTGCACTCTCTTTCTGCCCCTGGCATTGCTACCTGTGGGGCATTTTGTCAGATAAACTGTCTGGAATGGGAATTTATTAACTCTGCCACTTCAGTTGTGTGCTTAAAGCAGGTGTTGGGGAACATCCCAGAAAGCTCTTTTAAGCATTAAAAAAAATATTAAAGCTGTTTCTTTAGATTGGCATCATTTCTCAGGAGTTCAGACTGTGTTCCTGAGCCTTCTGGATGACCAGGATCTGATTGTGTTGTGTTCTCTGGCTTCCCAGATCACTCTCCCTGCTCTGTCACCAACCATGACAATGGGCACAGTGCAGAGGTGGGAGAAGAAGGTTGGGGAGAAGCTGAACGAGGGAGACTTACTGGCTGAAATTGAGACAGATAAAGCCACCATAGGTGAGTCCACAGCCCAGAGTGGGTGAGGGGCCCTTGGCAGGATCCCCAGCAGCCTCTGCCTGTTCCTCTGGCTGCTCAGGTGATGCCATGATGGTTTTTGCCTTTTCTTTCTAGAATCACAGGGGGTGATGCTGAGGGACAAGTTTTGTTAACATCTCATTCCACTGGAGAGCCAAACATTGGCACTCCTAGAAACACTTCTGTTTCCTCATCAATCCTTTTTAGCAAGTGCATGGAGAGGTTTCCCTGCTGGGAAGGATTCTCCTGCAGGACAGGGATTCAGCTGCCAGAGTCTCCAGCATCAGCATTTAGAGCAGCTCTTCAGCTCCTCAGTGTTGTTTCTCTCCCTTGCAGGCTTTGAAGTGCAGGAGGAAGGCTACCTGGCAAAGATCTTGGTGCCTGAAGGAACAAGAGATGTGCCCTTAGGAGCTCCTCTGTGCATCATTGTGGAGAAGGAGGCTGATATTCCAGCCTTTGCTGACTACCAGGCTGCTGCAGTCACTGACATGAAGGCCCCAGCTGCTGCTCCTCCTCCTCCTCCTCCTCCACCGGTAAGGAGAAGTCATGGGCACCATTTAGGAGATTGAGTTGAGCTGTTGCTGACAGTGTGAAGCCCTGGCTTCAGCAGGAGTGTTCTTATTTGAGTGCAAGGCTGATCCTAGGCTGTGTTGGGAAGTGATCACTAAAACCTACAGCAGGTTTCCTTCATTATGATCTTTTTCCCAGCCTGTTGCTTGCACCAGTTCTGATTCCTTGAAAATGGGGAGCATAAGTTCTTTATTTAATGTATAGTCCAGCAGCTCAGCTGACCTCCTTCCAGTGAGTTTCTGATGTAATTTCTGCCACTGGAAGCCTTTGTGCAGATTAGTGATTATCTCTTGATTGATAATTAGATGGGCCATTTCTCTTGCTGGCCTTCCACTGATGGCTTTGATTCTTTGTTAAAGGTGATGGCAACTCCTGCAGCTGCTCCTCCTCCTCCCCAGCCTGCTGCTGCTGCTGCTCCTGCTCCAGCAGCCCCCACAGCGGGGCCACCCCACAAAGGAAGGGTCGTGGTCAGTCCCCTGGCAAAGAAATTGGCAGCAGAGAAAGGAATCGACCTTACCCAAGTGAAAGGTACCTTTCCTTTCCACTTCCTTGCTCTCACTATCAATTTTCTGTCCCTGTAGATCCATATTTCCCTGTTCTCCGTGGCAGGAACATCCTGACTGTGCAGCTGCAACCAGGAGTTGTGTTCAATGATTTCTCTCTGTTGAATTTCTCTCTGGTACCTTTAGAAGCAAAGCCGTGTTGGAAATAATCAAAATTCTCTCCTATTTTCCTTTGCCCCTTTCAGGTACTGGACCAGATGGCAGAATCACCAAAAAAGATGTGGAGTCATTTGTGCCATCAAAGGCTGCTCCAGTGAGTAGGCTGCAAATCTGTGGGAATGGACGTTACAGGGATGGAAAGTTTCTGTAGAAGGGGAGCTCCCACATGGATCTGGTATTGCTGGATTTTGTGGGCTGTGGTGACTAAAATTGTGAACTTTAACCTGTCAGAAACAAAGATGAAGCTTTTTCCCTTTATTTGTCCCTTTGATATTGCACTGAGGAAGAAACCAGTGTGCTCCCAACCCTTCCTTCGGTTGCCAAATCATGGGCTGAGGTCAGCCCAGTCCCAGCTGGTCCAGCACTGCTGAACAGAGGGGATCAGAAGGAAAACCAGACCTAGGAACCACCAGCCTGTTGCTGTTGCCCCAAAAGTGTTCTGATCCCGTGGTTTATGTTTTCCCTGAGCTGGTGGAGGTGTTGCTTTGTGTGCTGCAGTTTGGGAGAGCCCTCCTGTAAAACAACCAGAGCAGGACTGGCTGGTCAGGGAGCTGCACAGCAACACCTATCAGTGCTGTATTGCTAAATCACTCAATAGTGCATTTAATAATCAAAGCCTGGGGTTAGAAGGAATCTTATGGGTATTGGAGAGGGGAGATACAAGAGGCAGCTTGGCCTCAGCACTGAGTTGCAGTTGCTCTTTGGGTGTTTCTGAGGGTGATGCTGGTGTTCCCTGCAGGCTGCAGCTCCGGGGGCAGTTCCTGCTGCAGTGGCAGCAGCACCCGAGGGGACCTTCACAGACATCCCCATCAGCAACATTCGCAGGGTAAGAAGAGTTCAGTCCTTCCCAAAATCATCATTTTCAACCAGCAATTTTGCAGGCTGATGTGTGTTCCTTGCTCTGCACACCCCCAGGTCATTGCTCAGAGGCTGATGCAGTCCAAACAAACGATACCTCACTACTACCTGTCCATCGATGTCAACATGGGGAAAGTCCTGGTGCTAAGGAAAGAACTCAATCAGGTGAGCTCTGGTGTTTTGGCTAGGAAAAAACCACTCCTTTCCGTGCCTTTTGTGGGTCAGTTCTGGACTGTCTGTGACAGAATGAGATTTTTGTCATGTCTGCTGATTCCTGACTTCCTTAAGGGGCTGCTCTGAGCTCTGCTTGGTGGTGATTCTTTATTTCAAATGGAAAATAAAAGGATAGAAAGCTTTATTAATAGTTAGAAATGTAAAAAAAACTAACTACTTTCTTAAATTATGAAGGAGATGCTTTCACCTCCTAAATTATCTTTGAATATTAATGCCTGCAAGTGGTGTGATTGTTTTCTAACATTTCCTGTGACTGCCCTCGATAATTGGGGTGATGTGCAAGGGATGGACTGACACCTGGAATCTCTTTATTTGCAGGAGGTCTCGGATAACATTAAGCTTTCTGTCAATGATTTCATAATTAAAGCTTCTGCTTTGGCATGCTTGAAGGTGCCTGAGGCAAATTCTTCATGGATGGACACAGTTATTAGGCAGTAAGTTTATGGCATGGTCAGAGCCAGAAACTTCCTTTGTTCATGGCAAAACAGCAGAACTCCTACTGGGATTTGAGGGAGGGAAAAATCATAATGCAAAGATGAGGGGTTTTGTTAAAGGGGTGAAATCTTTGAGTCTAAGGCTGGTGTGCAAGGTGAAATAATTGTTGCAAATAATGTTAATTTTGGGTTGTCTGGACTGTTTTTTGGAATTGTTCATGGTCTCTTGCTGGAGTGACTTCACCTGGCGTGTGTGTTGCAGGAATCATGTGGTGGATGTGAGTGTGGCTGTCAGCACTGCTGCAGGGCTCATCACCCCCATCGTCTTCAATGCTCACATCAAAGGCCTGGCTGCCATCAGCAAGGACGTGGCTTCCCTGGCAGCCAAAGCCCGGGAAGGGAAGCTCCAGCCTCATGAATTCCAGGTGAGGAACTCGGGTTCCTGTTAAACTCTGCAGCTCTTGACTTGTTTAAAGAGAGCAAAGGCTGTTCTGTGATGCTTGAGCCTTGTTCAGTAATCACAGTATCCTGAGTGGGAAGGGACCCAGGGGATCATTGAATTCAGCTCCTGGCTCTGCACATGCACCCCAAATCCCACCCTTGGCATCCCTGAGAGTGTCCAAACACTCCTGGAGCTCTGGCAGCCTCAGGGGCAGGACCATTCCTTGGGGAGCCTGGGCAGTGCCCAACACCCTCTGGAGGAAGAACCTTTCCCTGAAATCCAGCCTGACCCTCCCTGGCCCAGCTCCAGCCACTCCCTGGGTCCTGGTCACCAAAGAGCCTCCCCTCATCAGGAAGCTGCAGGCTGGGATGAGGTCCCCCCTCTCCTGATATTCCCACATCAAACAGTTTTTGTGAGTTTGACCATGAATGTTTGTTTTCTTCTAGGGTGGTACTTTCACAATTTCCAATTTAGGAATGTATGGGATTAAGAATTTCTCTGCCATAATCAATCCACCTCAAGCCTGCATCCTGGCAGTGGGCTCCTCAAAAGAAAGGCTAGTACCAGCCGATAATGAGAAAGGGTGAGTTTCATCTGATCCTGAAATCAAACTCTTAAATCATGCCTAGTTTCCTAACACCTACATTAGATAATAATTTGAAAAACTCTAAACTGTATTGTTTACACAGTGCTTTCAGTACTTGCTTTAATTTGCATTTAAAGAAAACCTACAGGATGGATTATAATTCAAGTGTCCTGTATGTAATATCCCCTTGCTTGGAACTAAAATGGTTCTTTCTCTTTGAGTGGGGCTGTCCTTGTGCTGCAAGGAAAGCTGAGCTCCCTGCCCTAAGGGGAACACACAGAGGTGTTTTTAGTGCCTCACTGAAGTTCTGCTCTCCGGTGCAATTGGGAGAAACATCTTTCACCAAGCACCAGCTGCTGTTCCTGGCTCTCCAAGAGAAGCCTT
Source organism: Rhipidura dahli (assembly GCA_013399225.1). Lineage (NCBI taxonomy): Eukaryota > Metazoa > Chordata > Aves > Passeriformes > Rhipiduridae > Rhipidura > Rhipidura dahli. The sequence goes on from VXAC01001562.1 coordinate 161,369, forward strand.
TCTGCTGTGTAAGTGGCACTGCCTTGCAGGGGAGTGTGTTAACCTTTCCTTTTGTTGTTTTTCTCCCAGCTTTGACGTGGCCAGCGTGATGTCTGTCACCCTGAGCTGTGATCACCGTGTTGTGGATGGAGCAGTTGGAGCACAGTGGCTTGCTGAATTCAAGAATTTCCTTGAAAAGCCAGTAACCATGCTGCTATAATTTAACCATGCAAAGCAGAATTTTCCTGGGTCACACTGTTGTGTTTTAAACAAGCTATTTAGGCTTTAGTGTTCAGACTTTGAGAGAGTTCCTTTTTTTATTTAAAATATGTATTATATTATCTGGTAATGTTATTTACCAGTCTGTACAGAAAAAAAAGTTTGCAAAAGTGCTTTTCAGAGCAATATTATAGCTACACTGTATTTTTATACAGTTAGTTAACTTGCAAACTCTTCCAAAACAGAGTTAAGCATCCCAAATTAAAAAAAAAAAAAATTATCCTGGCATTGTGCCAGCTGCTTTTAAACTCGGGTGCCCAGGGGGTGCATACCAACGGTGTCATGACCTCAGTGTTGTGAGAGACTGGAATTTCAAACATCGCTTCACAGGAGCGCGGATGAGATGGTCACAGAAAGGTACCAGCAGGAGGGGAATTCCCACATTATCCTGTTCCTGGGGTGGGGGAGATGGCACAAGCACTGAGGGACTGAAGTGCCTGGGGATAGTGTCTCAAAGGCCAAGTGCTGCTGTTGCCTTCTTGGAATTTGGCACTGGCTGGGACCTTCTCAGCTACGTGATCCCTTTTGAGCACTTTAAGGTGAAAGAGCACTGCTGTCTGTGGGGTCACAGCTCTCGGTACCACAGGGAATGTGCTGTCTTCTCATGGACTGACATCTGCTTTTGTATGGAAACTGTAGCTGCTGTTCCTCTGGCTAAGTTAACTCCAGGCTCTGATGTCATGGAAGTAACTGTTTTGCAGAATGTTCAATGTGTGTTGGAAGCCAATACAGACAAATCACACATGCTGATAATCCCACCTGGGGATGTTAATCATGTGAGGACTCGGATGTTTGGAATTTTTCATTTCAGGCATTCTAGCATAGGAAGCTCTGACTTAAGCCACTGGAATTGCAGACCTTCCCTGGATTGTCTATGTTGTCCAGCCTCAGTAAAGCTGCAGAATGTGCTCTCCATGTACATATTGTATGTAAGGTGCTTCTCTAGTTTGTTGGACTCATGTCCAGTTACCCCAGGCATTGTATCCTGCAAGGGGTGCAGTGCTGAACATTCTGAAATTCCACTTTCCACATGGAAATGTTCATGTAAAAAGGGACAACCGTGCAGTAATGACAAGAGTGACCAGGAGAATTAAACAGGGGGGGCAGACTTGGGGAAAAAAAAGGAAGAAGTTGTTCAGGCTGACCCTGTTATTCTGTATATTGCATTAAGTACTGTCTCCTGTAAAGTTCTACAGAATTCACTAAAGATATTGAAAGAAAATACTGTGGAAATTAAATATTTTTGTGGGAACTATTTAGTGTCTGGTTGCTGTGATACCTGGTTTTCATGCCTTGCTTAAGCAAAAAAAAAAAAAAAAGTATTAAGATTTTGGATTTTCTTGAATGAACTGAAATACCCTGATTCCAGACTGGCTCTCATGAACCCATGTTCCATTAAATGTTTGGAATTGACAACTACTAAACCATGTCCCAGTGCTTTTCTCTTCAGTTGTGTGTGGCTTTACTTGCTCTGGGTCAGTGCTCTGCAGCCTTTCAGTCTCCCAGTGAAACTCACCCTATTAACCTGAAATTTAATCACAAATCTTGCATTTGCTTTTTGCTGTCTGCAGCTTCCCCTCTGCACTGTTCACCTGTGGGGCTGTGTGTGACAGGTTGTTCCAGCATTAAATTCTTGAAGAGAGCTGCTCTAACCATCTGAATCTTGTCCATTTATTTAACAAAAACATCACCACTGTTACTGCTGTCCCTTGAATGGTGTAGTAAAGCACGTAGACATTGGTGGTTCTTCACTGCAGATAACAAGTACTATAACTAAATAGTCAAGTATTCTTTGAATATTTAGAATATTTGCTCTTTTTTTTTTTTTAATTTGCTGGTGCTACTGTTCCTCCAGCCTTAATTTTCTACTTGCGTCTTCTAAAGGCATTTGAGATACTCCAGTGATTAAAAAGTGAATTAATAACGCCCTAAACCCCATCAGCACCAAACATTCTCACTCAGGGCTTTTGCTGTGTGATGTGTGCCCGGGAACAGGGAATTAGCAGTGAGCGTTTCCAGCGACAGAAAACACACACAAGGTTCTTTCTGCTGCCTTATGTCTGAAATCCTCAGAAGCAGAGCTGACCTTGGGCCCCTCTGTTCCAAAACTTCAAGAAGTTTCAGTCATTCTCCCAAGCTGTGTATCTGCACAAGTAGCTTATGGTAACTTTGCTAAATGCTGGCTAAGAACGGCATCCATGGAAAGGAAAACAATTAATTAAAAGGTAATTGATTAAAACTATTAACATGTTGTATGGTTTCCAGCGTTACCCAACCTCAGCGTTTCTGGGAATTTTTGCGGTTTGTCTGGGGTATTTTTCCCCCACAAAAAGCGGGGGGAAATTCCTCCTTTAGAGCTGCCACCTGCTGTCCCCGGCCCATCGCGGTGTCCCGCAGCTCTCGCGGCGCGGGGGCAGCGCGGGCAGAGGCCGGGGCTGGATGCGGTGCCGGGCCCGGCGGTACCGGCTCGGTTCGTGTCGGTTTGGGCCGCCCGGAGCCCTCACGGCCCTGGCGGCCATGGCGGCCCCGTTGCCCTGGAGACGGCGCCGGAAGCGGCGCGAGCGCGGCCCCGCGCGTTTCCGCGTCCCTCGCTCGGCCCGGCCCCGCCGCCGCCAGCGACAAACAAACAGCGACAAACAGCGA